>BPUM01000288.1:0-108616 GCA_020521455.1 Prunus kanzakura | reverse complement strand
TGTACAAGATTACAAGTTATTGATCTGGGAGATAATGAATTATCAGGATCAATACCTAAATGGTTAGGGGTCAGGTTGAAGAATTTGGTTATCCTTATGCTTTCCTCTAATCACTTCAATGGAAGCATGCCCTCGCAATTATGTCATCTAATACAAATTCAAATTTTGGATTTCTCGGTGAACAACATCTCTGGAAGCATACCCAAATGCCTCAACAATTTGACTACCATGGCTCAGAAAGGAAATTCAAGTCCAACCAGCACACATACTTATTACAAATATAGGGGTGGTGAGCAAATTGGTATTACTAAATATGAGGATGAAGCAAGCTTCATATGGAAAGGAAGAATGCAGACATACAAAAGCACTTTGGGGCTAGTGAAAAGAATTGATCTCTCAAGCAATAGATTAATAGGGGAGATTCCAAGTGAAATCACTCATCTTGTTGGGTTGATTTCTTTAAACCTTTCGAGAAACCAGTTAACAGGTCAAATAACTCCAGAGATCGGAAACTTGCAGTCATTGGATTCGCTTGATTTATCAAGAAACCACATAGATGGAAGAATTCCGACAAGCCTTGCTCGGATAGATCGTCTTAGTTTCTTTGACTTGTCATATAACAACTTGTCTGGCAAAATACCAACAGGCACTCAGCTCCAAAGCTTTGATCCCCTTGATTATGCTGAAAATCCTCTACTCTGTGGACCTCCACTTAAAAAAATGTGTGCTGATGAAAATGGGTCAAGTGACTTGAGCAATGAAGAGGATAAGGATGAGTTTATAACACTGGGATTTTACATCAGTATGGGGATTGGGTTTGCTGCTGGATTTTGGGGCATTTGCGGCACTTTGATATTCAACAGGTCATGGAGATACGCATACTTCAAGTTCTTGAATGATTTAAATGACTGGCTTTATGTGAGGATAGCTTTGATCAAGCGGCAACTAAAGTTAGCATATGCTTAATAGATAAGCTCGTGACGGTACTCTTTCTCTCTCATCATTAATTTCGTTTTATAATTATTTTCTTATTGCATTTTTCTTTTCTCCAAACTGACGAGTATTAATTTGTTTACTTTGATATTTAGCTGCAGCATCTAAATTAGGAGAAAAGTAGCTGTAGCTGAATGCCTCCTTTCAGTTCAAGTGTTGAAGACTGCTAGTATGCGCATGCACAGGTATCTGGAGAAGAGTTTACGAGTTAATTTGGAGTGCTTAGTAGGAATAAATATGAGTTAAATAAGTGTTAATTACTTGTAAGAACAATTAATTCGGAGTTCTCCGATTAATGTTTTTTTTTTGTTGAGAGAAATAAACAGATCCATTTTAATCCAAGCTCACTCCGATTAATGTATTAGTTCCAGCTATAGTGTTATTTTAATTAACTAAGCCAAAGCCAAAGCGGACTTGATTTCAAATTACAATGTGTGGCTCTGTTTTGGTCATCTATTTGCAACGTACAGCTTCTCCTTGTAAATGTGTGGCTCTGTTTTGGTCATTCTTTCCTTTCATAATTCAACATGTTGTTTTGGGCACATGGTAGAAGATGACTTTTTGTAAACAGACTTTTTTTATTTGGTCAAGCTTGCAATGCTCTATTTTATGGATTTTAGATTGTATTAGGCTTACTTGTGAGCTGCAAAATGCCTTGTACCAAAGTTTATGTATAAAATGTGTGCTAAATCTTGTGTGTGGAGTACAAGATTGAAGCTCTTCCTGGACAAGCAATCACAAGCATTTTCTCTCTTTTCAATTTGTAGAAATGTTCAAGTTCTTGCCCATTACTTGCAGATATATAGTGTTGTGTAGCATAAAGGCTCCAACGTATGCAATTCCATCAAGGCATGCAGGCCAATCACTGCTGTCTCTTGGATATTACAAACATTTGTATAGCCATATTGAAAACTTGGTAGGCAAACCCAAATACTCGCATTGACCATTTGCTTAAACTTGATAGGCTAGCAAGGGGCTTGTAGCTCAAGTGGTTAGAGCATCTATCCTTGCACTTGAGGTCCTAGATGTGATTCCCTCCTCCCCATATCGCTTGTAACAAAAAACAAACAAAAAACTAGATAGGCCAGTCCCAGATGAACCTAGTTTTCATAAACTTGTTGGTCAGCTTGATAGTGGCTTAATAGAAGTCCAAATTGGTTGGGAAAGTAATGTCCACCAATTTTAGCAGATACCCTTTTGGACAATGTTGAACAGAGCACTTAACTTGATTGTTAATGACTAGGGCCCCAGATAACAGAGAGAGAGAGAGAGAGAGAGAGAGAGAGAGAGAAGAGAGTTGAAGAAGAAAGACAGAGTATTTTTAGAGAGATTTGTATATTTATCTTTTCATCATGAATGATTACAATAATGACTCTGCTATATACAGAGTTAATCCTGGACTCTGTTATATACAGAGTTGAAGAAGAAACATTCGGATGATCCCCGTTCAATACATGGCCTTCCACCAACATCATGACATTGTATGACCTTTGTGTTGTACTGATGGAGCCTGGAAGCAAATGATCGACAAACGTCTAGATCCAAGAACAATCAAATGAGAACGACAAACATCTAGATCCAACTTCCCAGAACAAGCAAATGATCAACAAACATCTAGATCTATTTAATAATGCAGTCCCGCTAACCAAAGGTCCTAAAAATGAGGTCCTGTGAGGTCCTCTTTAAAAACGGCCCTTAGATTAATCTAACGGCACATATCATTAATAATATTAACCAACACTCATACTCCTTGTTTTATTCAAACACCCCTTTTAATTTGAAAAAATAAAAAAAGAAAGAGAAGGAGTACACGCACGTTCAAAAGCTTGTCTTCAGCTTCTCACGATCTTTTGGCAGCATCGCCTGCAACTTCTCTAACTCCCTTTCTCAATCTCTTTCTCAATCTCGTCAAGCGTTTGAACGTAATGGCCAAATTTCATTGTAAATTAATTATGTGCCACAGCATGTCATGATGAAATAAACAGCAGTGATTGGTGTAGTAAACCCTTTTAATGGTTCCAGATATCTGTCTGGTCTTTCGTAATCTTTTCTATGATGATAGAATGCAGCAGGTTTCAATATTTTCTGCATGATACATTAACATCTTCATTATCAATGTGATAATGTTATGTTCATTGCTTTAATGCGTGGCCAGAGGTTAACATTTTTGCATGTTCTCTGCAGGTACATGGGTACAATAGTCGGTATTAGGGATTTAGATCCAGTGAGATGGCCTGGTTCAAAGTGGAGGAATCTTCAGGTGGCTTAAGCTACTCTGAGCTTTTACCAAGTGATCTTGCTTTTATGTTCCCTAATCAATATTATAATTAGAGTGGGATGAGCCAGGGTGTTGTGGTAAACAGAACAGGGTTAGTTCATGGGAAATTCAGACTCCTGAAAATCTTTTCATATTTCCTTCTCTGACTTCGAGTCTTAAACGACCATTACACTCTGGAAGAGGATAAGTTTTTTGTTCTGTTTTCAAGCAGGGAAGTCTCTTAAGATGTTTTTTTAATGACTTTTTTGTGCTACTAGGAGCAGCAAACTGAGTGGGGAAATTTGATTAAAAGACCATTCATTCGGGTTCCTGAGATTGGAAATGGGAACTCTTTTCCTTACTCGATTTCAAATCTATGTTTGGAACAGCTAGTCAATATGCTACTGAAACCTCAACTTGTCAATCATGCTGGAACTTTAGCTGCTCTACAACAGCAATCGGCTGCTAATGGAGATTTAATAACAGATATGAAGACCATGCAGGCCAAACTCAACCAAAAGAATCCGGGTGTCTTTTCAGAAGGTATATCTCTACCGAATCAAACCCTCCCCAATCATCTATGGATCAATCTGCTGCAATAAACGTGAACACATCTCATGCAATTCTACCAGGAAAGTTGAACAACCTAACAAAGTTTGGAAGTCAAACACCAGTTGGAAATAGTACTGACAAGACAAAATTAGATACTGATTTTTCCGCGGACCAATTAAGCCAGTTGAATTCTACAGGACAGGGAATCGAAGATAAATTAGCTGCAGGGTTTGTTAGTCCCTATAACCCTGTGAACCAGCTGACATTTGCCAACCAAAACCAAAGTGCAGCGCAACTACAAACTAGCCCACGGCCTATGCAGCCGCCTTTGGAATCATTACTCTACCACTTCCAACAAACTGATATGCATCATTCAGATTTCAATAGCACAAATGGTTCGCTTCCATTCCTAGACATAGACAATGATGAATGCATATTTTACCAGTCTTGTCAACCCTTTGCTGAAACACTTAGATCAGCGGGGCCTTTGTCTGTGTTTGATTTGCAAGATTCTTCAGCTGTTTTAACTGAAGCAAATAATTCCTCCCTAACTTCAATTGGTCAGGAAATGTGGGATAATTGCCTGAATAATTGTAGGCTCTTACCCCAAGTGGATCAGCTCACTTCATCCCATCGAGATCTAGGTAGCCTTAATTGTATTTCTAACTCAAGCAGTCTGAGAGATTTGTCAGATGAGAGCAACAATCAAAGTGGGATTTATGGTTGTCCAAATGTTGATGTTGGTAGTGGTGTAAGCACTGTTATTGACCCTTCTGTTTCAAGTACCATACTGGATGAGTTTTCTACACTAAAGAATGCAGATTTCCACAACCCCTCAGACTGCTTGGTTGGTAACTTGAGCTCGAGCAAGGATCTTCAGTCTCAGTTTATCTCTGCCAGCCTAGGCGACTCCCAGGCTTTCTCCAGGCAAGACCTGGCAGACAACTCAGGTTTGCAACTCAGGGATTAATGGCACCATGTCCGAAGGTGGCCGCCTCTGACCGTACCAGATTGCACGATAGGTTTGCAACTAGGATGCATTGTTGAGGTGTTTCCAGCTTGATGGTGCCTGATATATTGATCTCACTGTGCATTCAGAAAACTCAAGCTAGGTCAGTTGATGTAGCTACTAGTGTACTTTAGCTTTTGTGCTTTAAGTGGGTTAGATGCATTATTAGTTAGCAGGAAGTGAAACTAGATGAGGAAACTGTACTAGTGTACTTGGAACATTTGTGCTTGATGTAACTTTAATATCTACTAAACATGGCATGGTTGAAACTTTTATATAGTTGAAGCAGACTATAGACATAAGGTACCTCCGGTCTCTGAAAGAGGTTATAAAACTAAATGGTTTATTTATCCATACTTTTCTTGGCTTAAAGCCTGAGGCCACAGAATTGAAATTACCAGTACAAAGATATTTGATAACTGATTCTTCAACTTCTTGGGGGAAAACCGAGACCATGCTAACAAACTAGGATCAGCGAAGGGCATACATATTTGAATGCCTTAATACATAAGAATACACTATGACTCTTTCATTTCCTAACAATTCACAGAACAACTAATATCTCCTAAAGTATAAATCAAGAAATAAAATAGCTTTTAAATTACACAACAGATTCTACCCCAAGCTTGCTTGCAGTAAGGAAAATAAGCAATTGATGACGCCCTTATTGCGACGTTGAAGGAATTTCACGAGGATGTTAAAAAAGTAATGAAGCCACACAAATTTTGTGCACTCAATGTCAAAAATTAGCTCAAGTAATTACAAGATATTCACATTGAATCCATACAGAAAAACCAAAAGCAGCAGATGATACACATATCATGCACGTCTCTTACTAAGACGCCAAGAGTTAGGTTCATGGTATTTATCATATAACGGTTCAATACGTTCTTGACGCTTGCGCTTGCTCATCTTGGTGGGATCTGCCACTTTGAAGAACCTGGGTGCCAGTTCCACGAGCCATTTGGGGTCGACGACTGTCACCTCGCGCATGTACTCCTTTGTGGTCATAACCAGCTCATGGTAGATCACCCAATCTGGTTGTCTCTGGAAGAGGGCGCTGCTTGGGTGTATATAAACTGGTTGGTTCTCCACTAGGGTTCTATAACCCTCCTGCGGGTCCTTTCTAGCACCGTGGAAGAAAAACCCTGCCGTAATTGCCTTCCTGATCTTTGTAAAATTCTTTCCAGCACTCACAACATCTAGTTTATATCTGAAATTCACAATCTATAGTCAGAATGCAATTTCATCTTCAAATCAGAATACTCAACTTAGAAATCGTTGATCACTGTTATAAACTAAAGCAAGGGGTGCTAGTAGAGACATTGGCATGACAAACTTATGCTAGGTTTTTATACACAAACTTATCCTAGAGCTTACATGACAATGCTATGTCAATCAATGAAATCTGTTAACGGCGATGGTAGGGTGTGTAATATGCCATCTGAATTTCCATATCAACTTTTAAAACAGTTTTGCAATATTTTGTACAAACAACACTTTTACCAAGAAAAACAATTCCGGTATCAAAATGCCAACACGTCCGCACATGAGAGCACATTTGAAAAGCATATACTGGCAATTTAGCTATACACAAAAGAGTAGTTATAATTTATAAAGATACTATAATTAACCACTGAAAAAATGGGGGAAAAAAGCACTTCTGCTAATCATGCTCTGAAAACAGTGTATGTGGTAACATCAACATGACAACTCGTAATGACCTATTCGCTGCTCAGGTACCATATATCTAGATTTTAAAACACAAACTAGGCCTGAACAACATTTCAGCATTTCCATCAAGTACAGACAGCAAAAGGCTTGCCTAATTCACGACTACTGCAAAAATACAATGTACCAAACATGAGCAAACCTAGAACATTAATCTACATCTTTTAAAACCATTCATGCACATGTGAAACCAGAAAAAAAGATACATGCAACCACGAATACACATCAAGATAAATTAGAAGAACATACTTGTCCATGATGCTGAGAAGCTGTTTTCTGACATCCTGTGCCCTCCTCAAGGATCGAGATTGAACAAAGTTCTCAAAACACCATGGCCCTGAAAAATTCTTAGCTTTCCATGCCTCATAGACTGCAAGTAAAGTCAGATGATCTCCCTCTGGCTGGAAAAACTTGGCTCTCTTCTGATCTGCCTGGGCTTGTTTTTCCCTAGGCCTGTAAAAAATATTACCAGTCTGAATCATTGCAATGATGGTCAAGATCTCATCACTGCATCCAAGGTCCACACTGGCCAGTAGCATCTTAGACAAGGGTGGATCCAGAGGAAACTCAGCCATTTTCCTACCCAATTTGGTGAGCAGCCCCTCCTCATCCAGTGCTCCTAAACTGTACAATTGTTCCATGGCAGAAATGAGTGCTTGGGGTGAAGGAGGATCCATAAAATCAAAAGACAAGAGATCATTTATCCCCATAGCTTTCATCGTAAGTGTAGTAGTCCCAAGATTTATCCTCTGGATTTCTGGAATTGAAGTAGGGGACATCTCATTGCGGTATGCACTCTCAGTGTAGAGGCGGTAACATTTCCCAGGGCCTGTACGCCCAGCACGCCCAGCTCGTTGCTTGGCTGATGCTTGGGAAATTGGAGTTATGACCAGTGAATCTAGCCCCTGCTTTGGGTTATAAACATTTTGCTTTGCAAAACCAGGATCAATGACATAAAATATCCCATCAATGGTCAGTGATGCCTCAGCAATATTAGTAGCCACAACTACTTTCCTCTTACCTGGTGGGGCAGGATCAAATATCCTTGACTGCATTTCACTAGGAAGGGCACTATACACTGGCAGGATAATCAACTCAGGGACATTTTTACCAAGACCTTTCATCCTCTCATAAAGAGACTGGCATGCAAAATCAATCTCTTCTTGTCCAGTCAAGAAAAGAAGGATGTCACCTTCAGGTTCTGTCAAGTGTATTTGTAGAACAGTTATTAGAGATGCATCAAGGTAGTCACTTTCAGGCTGTTTAGTATAGAGTATCTCTACAGGAAAAGTTCTCCCAGGGATAGTGAAGATGTTACAGTTGAAGAAATAACCGGAAAACTTCTCCGCATCCAAAGTAGCAGATGTGACAATCAAACGAAGGTCTGGTCTCCGCTTCACAAGCTTCTTCAGTAGTCCAAAAAGAACATCTGTGTGGATTGTCCTCTCATGAGCTTCATCAAGCATGACCACAGAATACTGAGAAAGGTTCTCGTCAATCAAAATCTCCCTAAGAAGCATACCATCAGTCATGTACTTGATGACAGTATCTGGACCAGTGCAATCCTCAAAACGAATTGCATAGCCGACTTCCTCTCCTAAACGACAACCAAACTCTTCAGCAACCCTCTTGGCCACAGACATGGCAGCCACCCTACGTGGCTGTGTACAACCAATCTTACCCATTGTCGTGTAACCCGCTTCTGCAAGATACTGCGTTACCTGTGTTGTCTTACCCGAACCAGTCTCACCAATGACAACAAGCACTTGGTTCTCATGCACCGCTGCAATCAATTCTTTCTTCAGCTTGTAGATAGGCAAGCTCTGCCTCTGTTCCTGGATTGAGAGTTTTGACCTCTGCCCAAAACTGATGGTTTTCCCAAAAGCATCCTTCTTCCACTCAGGCATATCATATGCCGACAAACCAACACCTCTAAGTTCTTGTGCAAGATGCCTCTCACCAGTCTCTGGCATTGGATCTTCCCAGGGACGATTGAGATCCTTTGGGATAGAATCCAACATGGTTCTTTGCTGCTGCTCACGCACTTCTCTACGCTCCTTAATGAGTGCGGACTGAAGTGCAGCTGCACGACCTAGTGACCCTTCTGGATTCTTAAAGATTTTCACAGGTGACATATCAACAGAATACCTGCTCTGTCCATTTAAAAAGGCTGGCTCATCCTCATTGAGCTCAATCTCAAGCTCTTCCTCAGCTCCCTCTTCTTGATAAAGCATCCCATCGGTTTCCTCATCATACATAGGATACTCTGTAACACCCAAAACACCCGAGGCAATCAACTGTTTGGCTTCCCACTTCTCTGGCGAGCTCATTCTCTTCAATGGCCGGCGTGATGGGCCAACATCATCCTCTTCCACAATCCTAATCCCAGAAAGACCAGTCCTAGTCACAGGTCCATCCTTTGAAAAAGATGGGTTCGTCCTAAGAGCATCATCCTCTGAGCTCTTCTTCAAGGGGAGCAAATCCTTCCCTGTATGTTGATCAACATCCCTCATCGAAAGGCTCAACTTCTGACCTGAAATTGAAATCACCTTCACATAAACTTCCTGATCCCTCTTCACCACATCCTTAGCATTACTAATTCGCCGAGTTGCCATTTGTGAAACGTGAACCAGACCCTCTTTCCCTCTTAAATCATTCAACTGAACAAAGCAACCGGTGTCCATCACTCTCGAAACCCTGCCCTTATAAACCTGATACAATTCGGGCTCATCCGAATGGTTCTGGCCATTCTGCCGATCCCTATTACCTCTCCTATCATCACCATCTTCCTTAACATCTCCATTGTCTTCATACCCATCTCTCTTATGCTTATTGTATCGATCTGTATGCCTTCCCCTGTCGTCACCATCATCATTATAATGTGTATCTCTACGCCTCTCATCTCTATCATACCTTTCCCTTCGCCTTTCCCTCCCGTCTCTATCTCTACCTCCTCTGTGTCTATCTCAATCTCTATCTCTATCTCCTTCCCTATATCTATCACTACCTCTACGCCTATCTTCTTCTCGCTCTTCGTCTTGTTCTTCTCTTCTGTTTTGCTTTTCCTTGGTCTCCATCTCAATTTCCTTCTCGATGTCCTTGACTCTATCTTTATTATCTGCTACTGCCAAAGCCTTAAACTTGGTCTTCCTACCATCAGAAGCGCTCTCTTTCTTGGAGTCCTTCTCCGGCTTTGGCTTCGGTGGAAGAATAGCGTGAATGATAGTGAGGAGTGTACGGACAAAGTAATCGGGCATCTCGGCACCGTTTTTCTTTAATTTGGTGTCGAACTCGTCCACCGTCTCGCAGTTTCGTCCCAACTCAGTGATGAACTCCGCCAGAACTTTGTCCCCAACCCCTATATGGGTTTCGAGCTCTGAACAGACCTTGGAAACCAAGGAAAGGTACTCGAGCTTCTTCAAACCATCGTCCGTGGCAGCCATTATGAACTTGCAGAGGTCCTATTCATATTCAATTCAAAAAAATCATGTCAATAGAAATTTCAAAATTTATGAGAAAATGCATAAACCGTATAATATGAACTTGCCCCTATTCATATTCAACACAAAAAATTCATATCAACGGAAATTTCAAAATTTATGAGAAGATCATTGCTATATGCTTTTAATCAGTAGCATAAAGTTCAAAGTTCATGAATGATAAATTTATCACAATAAAGAAACAATTTCTACAACTTCAAACTCACCCACCAAAAAATGAATTTTAAATCTAAAATTGCATACCAGGAGGATCTGGAGAGTTAATTCAACTAATAATAAAGTAAACTTGGAATGCCAAAAAAAAAAAATAAACTAAAACCCTGTAGAACATAAAACCCAGGAAATAAGAAACGGAAGAGAATAAAAAAGAAATATGAAACAAAATCAAGGAAACTGATCGTTCCTAGAGGGTGGGGGTTCAGTGGATCTTAAATCTGTGATGAGATGGGGTCCAAGGATAGAATATATTGCAGTAAGACATCATACTTGGGATGAGATGAGATCGAAGATGGTTGCGCATCAACCGTTGTCACTGTCGAGAGAGAGGAGAGCTTAGCAATATGTATATGGGAGGAAGACGGCGTCGAACAATGGAGGAGTTGACGGTTGAGATGGGCGGATTGTTCGTCGCTGACGGCTGGAGCGTTTCTGTTTCAGAAATAATCTCAACTGAGATGAGAGATTTTAGCGATTAGGGTTGAGAACTTGAGTTGGAGTGCGCCTGGAGTATCGATACGCCTAAATTTGGAACCTGTGAAACTAGAGAAGCTAATATAATAATAATATCATTTGTCTTTCCAAAGGAAAAGGAATAAGTAATCTAATAAATTACAGAGAAACTTTAGTAAATAGAAGAATATTACGTATGAGGAAAATTTTAGCAAATATATTGTGGTGATTTTTTTTTTATACAAA
This sequence comes from Prunus kanzakura, assembly GCA_020521455.1. Lineage (NCBI taxonomy): Eukaryota > Viridiplantae > Streptophyta > Magnoliopsida > Rosales > Rosaceae > Prunus > Prunus kanzakura. Next base: position 97,659 of record BPUM01000288.1, on the reverse strand, counting down.
CAATAATCTAGTTTTTTTTTTTTTTTATAATCATTCTAGGCCTACTTTGATTTTTATTTTTTAACAACAAAATAGGATATTGGCACATGAGTTGATCTATAGTATTTTTTTACTTCTTTTTGTTAGGTTATTTTTAATTTAAATATTCACTAGCTTCTCTGCACTCGCTTCTGCGCCTGTAAGAGGCTTTTTTAAAAAAAATTAAAATTTATTTTAGAATTAAAAAAGATAATGGATAGTTGTGTTCTATAAAAAATAGAATACATTATCTAATTTTTCTTTTAATTTTAATTTTTTTAATATGAAAAGGTGTGAATTTACGATATTATCCTCAATTAATTAATAATTTCATTTCTTAATATTAATCAATGGCATTTTCTGGTATTTTAAATATTTTATCATTTTCTGCCTTTTGCTTTGTATATATGGATATAGATAATAATAAAATACTCCCTTTCATTGAGAAATTGTTATGCATAAAATCGACATTGTATTGCTTTCTCTCTGCTTGTTACCAAATACTTTTTGTGTTTAATATCTTCGTGTGTCTAGTTATCGTGGTTCTATGAAAAAACAATATAAGAATAACGAATCTTTTCATTTGTGCTGTTTTTGCTCTCTTTGATATTTACCTTCTCAATGATTTTTTTCAAGAATATCGCTCACCATGAAACACGCACTGAATAAAACTCTAAAATACAACTATTCATATATTGCTCGGACTCAAATCATTTTTTCCTCTAACCATACATACTCAAACGCAACTTTATTAAATTATTTAAGAATGGTTAATTCCTAATTTGTTTTGCCATTAAATTTTAGTGACAATTTTTTTGTTTAAACTTTCGTAATTTAATTTTCTAATTATTTTAACCTTAAAAAAATTAAATTCCAAAACATAATGTAATTTCACACTTAATTGGGGTTTTCTCTACAATAAGAATGAAAGGAGAATTACCAAAATTAACAAAGTGAGAATGAACAAAAAATGATTTTGGCGGATTATTATAGTGTTTGTAGTGAGTTTTGGTGTTTGATTTGATTTTGATTATTTAATAATACTATTTTGGCCATTGGATTTGATTTTGAGCCATTGGATTTTTTTTTGTACAGTTGGATTTGCTCAAATTAAATCTTAGCCGTTAGGTATTATATAACGATAGAAATTAAATTGGAAAAGAAAACGAAACACTAGTTTGGAGGAAGCCGTTGGATTCCTACGATCCTTTCATCCCAGCTCGTTATGTGTCCTGACGACACGGGCCCCACGTCTTCTTTATCATGCATTTTGTCCAGGATAGCGGACTGATTTTCCAGGCCAAGTGGGCAAAATAGTAGAGATTTTAAAATCAACTTTCTGAACGTAAAATTAAAGTGGCGCGTTCATGAAAAAGTTTCCCTCCCATTTCCTCCCTCTTTTTCCCCCTCACTCCCCTGGAAGAATACCGGTATATATTTTTCATTTTCGGAATTTCCATTTTCTCTCAACTCAAACGTCATTTTCTCTTGTCATCCTCCTCCTTCAATCCAACCCACAGCCATTTTTAGCTCGAATCTTCTAAAACTACTACTTCGTTGTAATTGGATATTATTGATTTGATGGGTAGAGAGCGAGCTTATGTTGATGACGATATTGATGAAAGTAAGTTCAAGACTTCGGAAGCAATGAACCGCTACAAGAAAATCTTCAGTGTTCAATGTGTGACGGTTGAGCGGGAGGTCAAATTGAGTGACTTCGAGGATCTTGGGCTTCCCAGAATCTTCAAATCAAGAGGTTGGCTTTTGGCAATGGGTCCTTCAGAGCCTGCTAATATCCAGATTGTCCGAGAATTCTACGCAAACATTCCTCCTTTCTCCGCCGAGCAGAAAACCCCACCTGGGTTGGGCCCTTTTGATACTTGTTTGTGGGATGAGACTCTGCATTTCTCCAGCGGTCGAGAATACCCTGACTCATTTGATGTGTATTTGCGAGGTAAGGTGTTGAATTTCTCTGTTTCTGGCATTGCACAGTTGCTTAAACTTGCTAGGCCAAACCCAAATGAAAAATCACCTGGTTTTCCTGGGCTTCTTGTTGATAATCTTGACTTGAAGTTGGTGAAATCTAATAAAATGAACGACTCAGATACTTCATGTGACAATGAGGTGTGAACTTCATCACATTTTGTCTCTTTCTGGTTGTAATAGTCACGATGCATTGCACACCTTGGCTGGTTTAGTCAATGCTGTTATACTTCAGAATTCAGATAGATTAGAATCAGTTGTTTGCTTTCTCTCTGCTTGTTACCAAATACTTTGTCAGTTTAATATCTTTGTGTGTAAACAATATAAGAAAAACGAATCTTTTCTCTTGTGCCGTTTTTGCTCTCTTTGATGTTTACTTTCTCTCTGTGCTTGTGCTGAAGAAATAATGGAGGCTGAAGAAGAAAATAACGGCCCTAACTCGCATGCTTGTATAAATCCGTTAACTTCAACTTCTGACTCGCATCCAAATAAGAAAGTGAAAAAAGATCCATTGGAACATGCAGCTGGTGAGGTGTCAAAGTTACTGCAGGAGTTTTTGGCAAGTCAAATGAAGCTACAACTCAAAGGAGAGGAGGTCCTTGGAGTGGTTTCAAAGATACCTAACCTCAGTAGATTGCAAGTTTTTAAGGCTGTACGCATAATATTGAGTGGTAACCCAGAAGAATTATCTCTACTGAAATCTCTTCCTAATGTTGAGAAGACAGAGTGGATACTCTTACTTATTAGTCAATCTGAAGGTAACTTTCTTGATGAAAATTGAGCCAATAGCTCAGGGGATATAAAATAGGTCTTAGACATAAAGCCACTTATCAACATTTACTTTCTCTCAGGAAAAGAAGAAAGTTTGAGATACGCTATACCTTCTGGCCATGGTATGGCTCTCTCTCTCTCTCTCTCTCTCTAACTTACTTTCTCTCAGGAAAAGAAGAAAGTTTGAGATACGCTATACACATCAAACCAATACTTCACTCTGTAAGATTCCTACTTAATATCTAGATAGAAGAGCGTATATATTATTGCTTTATCAATCATTGATAGAGTAGTATGACTAATTTTTTATTTATTTTTCATGTCTCATTCTCTTTATATACTTGTCCTTGTCCTTATTCTTATTCACACTCACTTCCAAGCACTACTGCATAACGTCTTATGTTGGTTACAATTAGCTTCTTGACTTGTTAGCTATGAATTACATGCTTCAAGAACATAACTTATAATCCATTCAAGTTTTCTTGTTTTATGTTTTGAAAGGAGCTTTTAGGGTTCAATTATTTGGTTCAACTGAGAGATTTGAACTGAAATATCCCAATTGTAAATCCTTCTACTCCAAATTAAAGAGAAAAAGAAAAGTATGAACCAATTGGACAGAATATACTTGCACATACTCCCTCCTTGACTGAGTTTCGGTAAGAAAGCTAGGGTAGCCAATTGGACAGAATTTACTTGCACATACTCCCTCCTTTGATGTAGTTTCCAAGCGCATCACCTTATGATACCTCTTCATGTTTTCAATTAGTACTGCCTTGTGACATGCCAATTTTCTTTAATGATTATATACAGGGAGCAGAGTGGCCAATTCTTTCCTTTCATAATTCAACATCTTGTTCTGGGCACATGGTAGAAGATGCCTTTTTGTAAACAGACTTTTTGTATTTGGTCAGGCTTGCAATGCTCTATTTTGTGGATCTTAAGATTGTATTAGGCTTACTTGTGAGCTGCAAAATGCCTTTTACCAAAATTTATGTACAAAATGTGTGCTAAATGTGTGGAGTACAAGATTGAAGGTCTTCCTGGAAAAGCAATCACAAGCATTTTCTCTCTTTTCAATTTGTAGAAATGTTCAAGTTATTGCCCATTACTTGCAGATATATAGTGTTGTGTGGCATAAAGGCTCCAACATATGCAATTCCATCAAGGCTGCAGGCCAATCACTGCTTTCTCTTGGATATTACAAACATTTGTAGAGCCATAATGAAAACTTGGTAGGCAAAACCAAATACTCGCCTTCACCATTTGCTTAAACTTGATAAGCTAGTAAGGGACTTGTAGCTCAAGCGGTTAAGAGCGTCTATCCCTGCACTCTAGGTCCTAGGTGTGATTCCCTCCCAATACCGCTTGTAACCAAAAACGAACAAAAAAACTTGATAGGCCAAACCCAGATGAACCTGGTTTTCATAAACTTCTTGTTCAGCTTGATAGTGGCTTATTAGAGTCTAAATGGGTTGGGAAAGTAATGTCCGCCAATTTTAGCAGATACCCTTTTGGACAATGTTGAACAGAGCACTTAACTTGATTGTTAATGACTAACTTGATTGTTAATGACTAGGGCCCAAGGGTATATTCTAGGTACGTACCTTAGGTCTAAAATAACCCTTTTGTTGTGATGATCTTTAAAGGGTGACCAAGAACATACAAAATTTTGTCCATTAAACCATATTGTAAGATGAGAATGAAGAAGGTAGAAAAATAAGGTACAAATGGGAAGATAGCTAGCATTCTTCTTATTTTTAACCGATTTTTATATATACCCAACAACGTAAACTAGAAAATAATTATATAAAAAAACGAAAATAATGAAATTCCAAACTCTTTTGGATATGAAAGTTTAAAGGTTTTCAGTTCTTCAGTTTTCCTCACTCTTTTGTCCTCCATCAGTTTATTTTTCTCATTGACTACTATCTCGCCGTCTTATATCAAATCCAATATACACTCTATTTCCGAAATTTCAACGAAAGATAAGGAGCCATGGTCTTGCATAAAAAAATGTAAAATTATAGTTCCAATCTTATGAATGTCTTTTCATTAGCACTACTCTATTGTGTAATACGTAATAAATGCATATGTGTAAAGGAGGGATGAGATGGGTGTCCAGAGAATGGTGAGAATAAAAATAGAAACCCATTGCATGAGTGTAAATAGAAGTCTTGGTAATATGAAAGTTCTCTTTCACATTCAAGCAGTCAAATCACATGAAAAGTTTAAGCAGAAATTATGTTGTAACTGCTCTTAACTACTTGAATTTTATGTCCCTCATCACGAGAAGAGTGTTTATACAACAGTTATATGTAAAATTTAACCTTTTGTTGGACATAAATGTTAAAACCCCACAAACTGAAACCACCAAATAAAGAATGCTCAATTGATACTCCGATTTTCATTAAAAGTCAACCTTTTTCAGCAAACGAAGTTAGGTTAGCTTCGCTGGGGCCCGTTCAAGTTTGAATGTGCGAACTCAAAGCACCAGCAAGGTTCAGAATATATTATAACATATACAGGCATTTTATTCAATCTATTAAAAATAATAAAAATCACTTAATCATGTACTTGATCACGACTTAGAATTAGGATTTGAGCTATTTTTTTTTTCTTTGGTAACAAGGAAAAACTCTACAAACTACAATTTTTTTTTTCTTTGATCATGTCTTAAAATAATTAAGCATGCATTATGCGTGGGGATGTTTTGTCCTCCGTGTTTTCTCGTATTTAGCCCATGCTTTTGTTGAGAGTATTATCTCACATCGAAAATAGAAATATTGTGTTAGTGGCAAATGATCTTGGATCTTTCCATTCATACTTTTTATCCGTACTTTTATTGAAAAGAATAAGAAAAGTATGAGAGATGAAAATAATGTGTCCATTGATCTGCCCGCCCACATTTTCCGAGCCATTTGCCTGGCTGCAACCCCAGACGACTACTACGAAACTCATTCCCTGCCTTTTGGGTCGTTGATCACTAGGTTTGCCATGGCGTCTAAGGTGCGAATTGATCCTACGGATCAGCTTAAACAACTTATGCCACCTATCAACTAGATGATGTTTCATAATGATGAGACAGATGAAACAAGTGAAGAATCTGTTGTTGGATTTACTCCTCCTCCTGCACCTGCTTCCGAGCCAAGTCCTCCACAGCTTAATCAGCCTCCTCTGTCCCAGACGAAAAGCTTTGAGAAGTTTTCTATAAAGCTGAGAAAGCGCATGGCCCGACTTGCCAATGAGGTCGTTAAGCTCACCGGTTGAAAGAGCCATTTACAGGTCATTCTAATGTTGAGCTTGCTTTAGTTAATCCATTGATTATCTATGAATTGTTAGCTTTTTGTTTCCATTTGTTTATTCAGTTGTTCTTCTTTTATACCCTCTCATTGGTTTCTGCTCCTCTGTCTTATGATTTTCCACTTCCACTTATCACTCCCGAATGCTTCTGTGGTTAGTGATTTAGTATTAAAGAGAAGCTCTGTTTCTGATCATATATGTAAGATTGATTTTGATTGCATTAATTAGTAAAAAAGATAAGCTCTGTTTCAGATCATATATGTATTCTTTTAGTCAACTAATGAGATGGGGTGGTTAACATTTATTTAAGTGTGACTGGAACAGTTTTGAGTGATGAATTTTCCTCTTTTCACTAGGGAGCTGCCTTTGAATTTGATATTTTCGGGAGTGATTCGATGCTTTTCTCTCTTTCGAAAACTTAACAAAATTAAATATTCACAATATTCCCCATCTTCTGTATAATAAAAATGAAAATGCTTCTACATGTGATTATGAACTCCAACACATCTTGTGTCCTTGTGGTTGTAATAGTCAGCAGTTAATGCACTTCTTTGCTGCTTTAGTGGATGTTTTTTATGCTTTACTTTCTCTCTGTTATTGTGCTGAAGAAAATATGGAGGTTAAACAAGAAAATGATGAGAATTTTATTCCCAACTCACATACTTCGACACATCTATCAACTTCAATTTCCGGCTTGCGTCCAAATAAGAAAGCGAAAAAGGATCCATTGGCACTAGCAATTGGTGAGGCGGCAGACTCACAAAAGGAGTTTTCGGCAAGTCAAACGAACTGCAACTCAGAGGAGAGGATGTACTTGCAGTGGTCTCAAAGATACCGAACCTCAGTAGATTGCAAGTTTTGAAGGCCGTATCTTCCTGATGATGAGAAGACAGAGTGGACACTACTTATTAGTCAATCATGAATCAAACTTTCTTGATAAATATACTGAGCGAATTATTTCTCAAGGGTTTAAACTTTTGAATAGAGTCACTTATCAGCATTTACTCTCTCTCTCTCTCTCTCTCACACACACACACACACACACACACTCTCACTCATTGATTCTGTATTAGGAGTGATCTTGCTTCTTATTTTTTCATATACAACATTATTTATATTCTTTTTTGTCCTTTTATACACACTGAGCTTCTTGACTTGTTATGGGCTTCTAATCATGCTTCAAAGACATACCTTAAATCCATTTATATTTATTTATTTATTTATTTCTCTCGTTTGACAATGCTGTAGATAAAATTTATAGCATCAAATAATTCATTGCATTCAAAAGCAATCCATATATCTAACATTCTTCCAACAAATTCAGAAGATGTCTCAAAAACAAAATGCTAGATATTTAAGTTCAACCTAAATGTCAATTGATTCCCAAAAACAAATAACATAAGATTCATCACTAGTAGATTGTCTTCTGTCCTCATATACTAGAAATTTATCCATCAGATTTGCATCAAACAAAGAATAATTATTTACAAAAAGATACTTTCAAATGAAAAACAAGATTTTTAGATTACCAACAAAGAAAACAAAAAAATGATGGAAAAAACAAAACAGCAAAAAGAAAGACAAACTAAGAATAATGGATCATCATCTTAACAAATAGAAAGACAAACTAAACATGGTTTTAGGAGCCATAAGGTATGCTAATAGTATCAAGATGAAGTAAACAGAAGCATATATGGTCGACATTAGAAGCTTCCTTTCTCAAAGTGCATCACCTTAATGTGTGTGGTGGAACCAAAAAGAAAAGTGCAAGACTTACCCCACCACCAGAATATTCTGTAGCTATAAAAGCATCAGCATCTAGTTTGACTCCACCAATCCCTGCATTGTTCACCTGTGCAGAACCCAACTGTATCACTATATGTTTTATTTAGAAAAAGTAAATAAATCTAGAAAATATAAAGAAAAAAGAAATTTGAAAGATATGAAGTTCTTTCTTCTTATAACTAACCTGAAAGTCCAAGGCCTTCAAATAGCCTTGCTTTGGAGGCCAATTGCTTGACAGTTTCTAATCCAATCCCTTTGTTTGTACCTGTAACAACTGCAAATCTGAAAGAGCAAAAAAAGAAAGCAACAAAAAATTCAGGAAAGAAAGTGAAACAAGAAAGAGAAATTGTCATATTTGGCAAAAAAAGCATAAACAAGTGACGTACCTCTTTGTTGCTTCTGCCATTGATGATTTGATGTAGGACCAAGTCAAATTATCACTTCATCTGTTCAAATGGGAAGAGAGAGAGAGAAAGAGCTAATAGGGCCTTCGGGTGGGTGCTAGAGAGCTCATCATAATTAATCATACCTTAAAATTTTTAGTGCCATCCACATATGAGATGTTTATTAGATATTCAAGACCCATCAGCAATGCGGCTACATTCTGTTGTGTGGTTTCGAGCACACGAATATGTGACTGCAAAAAGAAAAGGAGACAATTAATAACATCCTTATTGAAGGCTTGAAGATTAATCATAATCGCAAACTCTTTTATGGATGAGTAAACAATAATTATAGACAACACAATCCATCAAGCTTAAAGATCCTGTTACGAAATAAACCAAACAGCAGAAATATCATATCCAAATACGGCTGGTGAAGGCAAGGCTATCAACATATTCATCTGAAAGAGAACAAACTTGCCTTGTAAAATGAAGTGAGAAACAGTGCCAAGTTCTGAATGAATGCCTGAAGAAACAGCATCATATGAACCAGTTAAATACACACAATAGGAAAGCCTAAAATCATTAAGGACAACATACATGTTCCTCGCTAAATCCATTTGCATAAGCTTGAGGGAAGAATAGTCTGATTTGTTCCAATAAAAAATAAATTAGGAAATCAGAAAATTTGCCCAAAGTTATATACATTGAGAATATGTAAATTTTATGTCTGTGTAGTTTAAAGAAGACTTATGTCTTTGTAAACTTTTCAATAATGAGTAATTTTCTTCCAAAATACAATTGATTAAAATAAATATTTACTTTTTATTTTCTTCCAAACTTTTCGATTATGAGTGATTTTCTTCCAGAATAATGTTATGTTAAATTAGGCATAACATACAGAAAATTGATAGTGGCACAAGTAACTAGACCATGAATATATTATACATCTTAACATATTGTGCATTGTAGACTTCACCAAAACTAAGTGCTGCAACCTGAAAACCAAAGAAGCATATGATGAAACCTAAATGATTGAAAAGGGGAATATCCCAGTCTAACATTGCGTCAATCCAATGCAAATGATTTGTGTTTTGGATCAAAGTCTTTCCATGCTTCATACTGTGTTTTTCCCCTAGTATGATTAGTCTAAATCTGGGTTTCATGGTCTTACAGGTAGATGTATCAAACTAGTCTAAGGAGGACTGTTAATGGGGTAAACTTTGATGACTAATAATCAAAGGCGCCTAAAGCAAACCATTATAATAATGAAATTCAACACAATATAACAGCCTCTGTTTATTTATCTTACTCTTAGTCTTAGACTTCCAAGTTATCAGTAACTCAGAAAATTGAATAAGAAGATGCAATTTTACAGAAAGGGAGATTTCAAAAAGCATCTTGTAATGGACTTAACTAATAATGCTATAAGGAATAATATTTTCCGCAAGTAAACCGAAGCCTCTGCAAGCTTGAAGCCTTAATTTATCAAATCAAAGCCTCCATGAACTAAATTGAAGACTCCAAGATAAATAAACACAAAATATACCCAAAACAAAATCATAGTTAAGAAAATTAATATCACAGTGGAACTCAAAATCACAGTGAATAGAGAATTGGGGAATTAGAGAATAGAGAATCACAATCACAATCACAATCGCACTCAAATCAAAACTCAAATGAAATCAAAACTGACATTGAAACCACAGAGAAATAGAAAGCTCACATATATTGGGAGAAAACCTAGAAATTGAAACCACAGAGACGAAGAAGATGACGAAGAGGACGCTCGCTCGACGAAGAAGACGGTCGCTCAGCTTGAGCTCGCTACTAGCAAGCTCAGTTTGCTCGCTCGCTCCGTTCCTTCAATTTGCTCGCTTCGTTCCTTCTTTTGAGTAAATAGTCATTTGAACGAATAATAAATTTAAACAAAAGTTAATTGGTCACTATGTGTAATTTAATTAAATAGTAGCCCACGTGGTAATATATGTTGGTCACTAATTATGTAATTTAAGTTGTTTTCAGTGACTAAATTTAAATTATTCACTATTTATAACCAAATCTGGTCATTAAAAATTAAAAATTATGCCCCAATCACTTTAGAGACCATATAACATATTTAGTCACTAAATGCATACCTTTTGTAACCATTCTCAGTTCAATCACTCAGAAATTGGTCACTACTGACCTTTTTTCTTGTAGTGGCACAAGTGTGTGTGCTCCATGGAGAGCTTGATGGGTTGAGGAAAGGAAGAAACCACAAGAGCAATGAAGGCACCAACAGATGCACCAACAGAGTGCCTGTTGCTCTCCAAAAAGATCACCCTTCAGCCAGTGAGGCAGCACAGCAAAGCAAGTTTCCCTTTGCATTTCCCTCCACTCTTGCTACAATTCATGCTTATAACACCGTGTAAGGTGTTACCGACACACCAATTATCTCAAAAAACCAAAAAGAGAATTGGCATAGCTTGGAAGTGTTAAACACTTTGGGATGGGCATCACGATCATTTTTGTTGATATTATGACATAATTTGGTATGCTAAAAATCAAACATTAGTGGGTCGAGACCTTTGCCCTTTTTTTCAAAAAAATATAGCGTTGAAAAGGAAGCGCATACAAATGAATCAAAGTTCCTTATATTCGTTTCCAAGCTAAGGATGGATATGCATTTCTCTTGCTTACCCCGTCCTCATCAGTCACGGGTTGAACAATGCAAATAATTGTCATATACAGTGAACTGAAAAAAGTAGCATCACACAGTTCTATTCATTTTTCACGCTTTTCTTGCTGCTTCTCTTTGTGACCATTACCACCGCTCAAGGTGGAGTCTGCGATGCCGGAGTTTGTCTTCTCCGCCGGCGTGGGTGGCTCTGTCAAGGAGGGCCCAGTTGCTGGTGAGAAGAGAGCTCGTACTCAGGAGATGATGGATGTTGGTGGAGTGGATTCAGATGACCCTCCTCCCCCTTTGCCTCCAATTTCGATGAGCTTCAAAGATAAAGTTTCTGGGGATTTTGGCATGGCTGAGGATCAACTGGTGATTGCTGATGATGATTTTGTCATCAAGCAAGGGGAGATTCCTTCAATCCAATTTTCTGATAAAGTTAAGAGCTGTTTGCATCGGCCATAGCGCACTGCTGTAATTCTTAAGCTCATGGGTCGGCCGTTGTCTTACGCTTTCTTGAGGACTCATCTTCTTCAGAAATGGGATCTTAAGGGCCCGATGAGCCTAATCGATTTGGAGAATAATTATTTCATTGCTAAGTTCCTGTTAGCGGAAGATATGCGGTATGTTCTCTCGGGTGGTCCTTGGCAAATTGCTGGGCAGTATGTGGTGACCCAACAATGGAAGCCTGGGTTTAATGCCAAAGAGGAAAAAATCATTCATATGACTGCTTGGGTTCGGATTAATGGCTTGAATGTGGAGTATTTTCGCTCTGATGTTATGGAGAAGATTGGGAATCTTATTGGTACCACTGTAAAGTTAGATGCCCATACCATGAGTCAAGCTCGAGGTAAATTTGCTAGAGTCTGTGTTGAACTTGATTTAGCTAAACCTCTAACCCCTTTCATTGAGGTGGAAGGTCGTTCTTATGGGGTTGTGTATGAGGGAATTCAATTAGTCTGTTTTGAATGTGGGTGTTATGGTCATGGTAGAGACTCTTGCCCTGTTATATTGCAAGCCAAAAAACAGGAGTCAAATTCAGGTCATACTGAGAATATGGAGGTTAATACTTCAGATAAGAGTGGTGATCTCAGTGTCAATAATCCTGTTACTAAAGATGCTGAGATTCCAGCTAAGATGCATGGGCAGTGGATGTTAATGAAACCAAAAAGTTTTAATAAAAAGAAGGTGGTGAGTGATTCAGGGAAGGTTTCTGAGTTAGGTAAGTTGAATTCAAAGGAGTCTGGGTCTAAGATTGGTGATATCTTCTCTGGGTCCAGGTTCAATGTTCTTTCTGAGGAGGATAGTGGAAAGGATGATATGAAGGGGTTTACTCCTGTTAGCACAAGGAGGAATGTGAAGTCTGCCACTCCTTCTGATTTTAGTTTATCTTCTAAGGATAAATCTTATGGGAAGCAGCCTTCTCATCCTCGTGAATCTTCGCCTTGGGTTTTTAAAAAGCCTTTGAAAGATGTCACTAATGCTCCTTTGCCCAAAGTGGGAGGTGTTGTGGTTAAGGGTGGTCCTAATTTGAGGAAGTCTTGGAGGAATAAAGTGGGGGTTAAACCTGTTAATGCCCAAGGGTTTGATATTGTGGGGCTGCAAATCAGTGGCTTTGAGGTTCAAGATGACGTTCGTGGGGTCTTCTCCTTCAATGTTTTTGGCTCTCCTTTTGATGATTCTTCTTTGGGAAAGGCTGGTATGGTTAATGGTCATGACCCACCTGATATTAGCCAAATGAAGCTACATGAAGCTGAGTCTTCTGGTGTGAGTATTGCCTCTGATGATATGGATCAACAAGGGGATTTCACTGATTCTGGTGTGTCTGAAGTTGGGCTGCCTATTGGTATGGCTTGTGAGCATGATGTCTCTGCTCTTGAGGCAGAGCTATTGCATATTTAGGGTTTTCCCTAAGTTCTTCCTTTCTTCCTTATTTTATTATGATGATTGTGTCTTGGAATGTGAGGGGTGCTGGTAAGGATAGATGTGCTAGTACTATTAAGGATCTTAAGAAGATTTATGCCATTGATATTTTTGCTGTGCTTGAGCCTAGGATTAGTGGGCCTAGGGCTCTCAACGTAGCTAAGACTTTGGCGTTTTCTCATTACCATATTGTGGATGCTGTTGGGTTTTCAGGGGGTGTTTGGCTTTTGTGGAATGGGAGTTTTGTCACTCTTAATGTCATTGCCCACTCTAGCCAATCCATTACTGCTCTTGTTTGTTTAGGGACTCAATGGTGGTTGCTCACTGTGGTTTATGCTAATCCTTGTCCTGGGATTCGAGAGTCTCTTTGGCGTTATTTTGATGGTCTTGCTCAAGCTTCTAACCTTCTGTGGCTTGTCCTTGGAGATTTTAATGACATTGTGTGTGCTAAGGAGAAATGTGGTGGTAATTTGGATAATGGAGGTCAGAGTTTCATTGATTGGATTGATCGTAATCATCTTGTTGATTTAGGCTTCTCTGGAGCCAATTTCACTTGGTGTAACAAAAGGAATTCTGAGGGAATTATTTGGAAAAGGCTTGATAGAGGTTTATGTAACATTGAGTGGCGGCTTTTGTTTCCTGAAGCTCATTTATCCCATCTTCCTAGGGTTAATTCGGATCATTGCCCTCTTTTGGTGAAGTTATTGTCTAATCATGCCCCAACCAGAGCTTCCTTGCCTTTTAGGTTTCAAGCTATGTGGTTAAGCCATCCTGATTTTTCTGAGTTCATTTCTGATATTTGGAGTTGTAGTGAGGGCCATTCTGTTCATAAATCTATTAGTCTTATTCCTTCTCTCCATCATTGGAATAAGCATGTTTTGGGCTGTCTTTTTCAAAAGAAAAAGAGACTTTTAGCTAGGCTTGCGGGTATTCAACGAAAGTTGTGTTTGCAATTCAATCCTTATCTCTGTAAGATTGAGGTTGAGTTGACTAAAGAGTATAATCTCATTCTTGATCAGGAAGAGATGTTTTGGCTGCAAAAATCTCGTAATACTTGGCTTAGGGAAGGCGGTCGAAACACTAAGTTTTTTCATCTTTCTACTGTCATCAAAAGGAGAAGGAATAAATTGGAAGGGTTGAATAATGATGCTAGAGTGTGGGTGACTGAGAAAAATGGTATGAAGCAGATTGTTTGTGATTATTTTCAAGGGTTGTTTAATATTTCTGTTTCGGCTGGTGAATATTCTTTGCTTCCTCAATTGTTTCCTCAACTTGGTTGTGATGATTTAGCTGGTTTAAGTGCCACTGTCACTGAATTAGAAATTAAACATAGTTTGTTTGCTATTGGAGGTCTTAAAACCCCTGGGCCAGATGGTTTCCCTGCTATTTTTTATCAGAATTTTTGGGATCTTTGTTCTAGTGATATCATCTCAGTTGTTAAGGATTGTTTTATAACTGCTTCTCTTCCTGAGCATCTCAATGATACCTTGATTGCTTTGGTTCCTAAGGTTGAGAGGCCTACTTCTATGCCTCAATTAAGGCCTATCAGTCTGTGTAACACTCTTTACAAAGTGGTTTCTAAGATCCTTGTTGCAAGACTTAGACCTCTTATGTCTAAACTTGTTAGTCCCACTGAAGTGAGTTTTGTGTCAGGCAAACATATTACTGATAATATTGTTGTGGCTCAGGAAATGTTACATAAATTTAATATTTCGAAAGGGAAAAAAGGGGTTGTTGCTTGGAAAATTGATCTATCCAAGGCTTATGATCGTCTGAGCATGGAGAAACTTTCTCATCTTATTCAGCAAAGAGTTCAGGATAAAATCTGGAAGCCTGTTCAGATTTGTCAAGGGGGTCCTATGGTGTCGCATTTATTCTTTGCTGATGATCTGATCCTTTTTGGTAAAGCTTCTGTTACTCAAGCTAAGGTCATGAAGCAGTGCTTAGATGACTTCTGTAATCTCTCTGGTCAAAGGGTTAGTTTTGAGAAATCTATGATTTGTGTTTCCCCAAATACCTGCTCTGTTTTAGCCCGCCAAGTTGCTTGTATTAGTGGTTCTCCTCTTATTGATTGTCTTGGTAAATATCTTGGAGTTCCTTTGATTCATAAAAGAGTTACGAAGGCTAGTTATTTTGAGATCGTTGATAAGGTTCAAAGAAGGTTGTCTGCGTGGAAGAGTCATACTCTTTCCATGGCTGGTAGGATCACTTTGATGCAGTCAGTTACCTCTGCCATTCCCATTTATTCAATGCAAACTGCTCAATTTCATGTCTCTATTTGTGATAAACTTGATCAGTTAAATAGGAATTTTCTTTGGGGCCATACTGCGAACAAGAATAAGGTTCATCTTGTTAATTGGGATACTGTTTGTCAGCCTAAGTTTGTTGGTGGTTTGGGAATCAAGAAATCTGCCTGGATGAATCAAGCTTTATTGGCTAAGACTGGGTGGAGATTGCTTCAGAATGATCAAGGCCTTTGGTCTCAGGTTTTGAATGCTAAGTATTTGAGGCAGTATGATCTTCTTGCTGCTAAGGATCTTCATTTAAGTTGCAGTTCTAGTGTCTAGAGGGGTGTTTTATATGGTGCTAAGCTTCTCCCTCATGGTCTTCAATGGAGGGTAGGTTCTGGTGATAATATTTTGTTTTGGACTGATTCTTGGTTAAGATGTGGTCCTCTGCAGAGTCATGCCCTTATTGATTTATCTAAGGAAATGCTCCAACTTAATGTAAGTGATTTTTTGGAAGATGGTTGTTGGGATATGAATTGCTTGCAGGAATGTTTGCCTGATGAGATTGTCCAGATGATTTTAAGCATTCATGCTGGTTTTGTTGGGAGTGGTCTGGATAAAAGAATTTGGCAGTGCACTCCAAATGGTGATTTCTCCGTTAAGTCAGCTTATTATAGCATTTTTCTTGAAGGGAATGTTCTGTCGTGGCAGTGGGCTTTTCTTTGGAAGCTTAAAATTCCTCCTAAGATTAAAACCTTTCTTTGGCTGTTGTGCCATAAGAAGTTGCTTACCAACTATCAAAGGCAGAAAAGGGGCCTTGCTTCTTGTGCTCCTTGTCCCAGGTGCATGTATCCTATAGAATCTATTGAGCATTTAGTTAGAGGTTGTTGTTGCTCTATGGATATTTGGAGTGGCTTTGGGTTTAGTGATAAGTTGGTTAACTGCCATGTGGGTGATTTTGATGTTTGGCTTTTGCACAATTTGCAGTCTAAACAAGTTGTTTGTGATAATTTGCCTTGGTCCTTAGTTTTTCCTGTTTGTCTCTGGTTCATCTGGAAGTGGCGCTGTAAAGTTGTTTTTGAGGCTGGGTTTGTTATGCCTTCTGAGCCTCACAAGTTGATTATGCAGTATGCTATGGACTGGTTTACAGCTTGTAAGCCTATGCTTAACTCCCCTAAGAAGTGTGTCGTGCAGGTGCATTGGCATGCTCCTCTTCCTGGTATTTTTAAGCTCAACACTGATGGGAGTCGGAAGTCTGATTCTGGTGCTATTGGGGCAGGTGGCTTGATTATAAATTCTACAGGGGATTGGATTACAGGCTTTGCTGTCAATCAAGGTGTTGGTTCTACTCTTGAGGCTGAGCTTTGGGGTATTTTTTGGGGGCTTCATCTGGCATGGGATATTGGTTGCAGATATGTTGAGGTGGAATGTGATGCTAGCTCTGTGGTGTCTCTTCTTGCTGGTCTCATTGCTTCCACTCATCCTCTTTTTAGCTTGATAAATTGTTGTAATTTGAAGATGCAGCAGGATTGGTTTTGTTCTCTCACTCATGTGTTTCGTGAGCAAAACTTTGTTGCTGATGTTTTGGCTCACATGAGTCATGATTTGGTTCCTGGCTTTCATCGGTTTGACCTGGTGCCTCCTTGTGTTTGTAATAGCCTTGTTGCTGATGTTTGCAGCTTGGCTAGGCCTAGAGTAGTTGTTGTTTAGTCTTTTTGTTCTGGCCTTCTTGGCCCCATTTCAAAAAAAAAAAAAAAAAAAAAGGTAGCATCGTGCCAAAAGTTGGAGTCGTATCTCTTCAAGTCCCAAGTGCTCTAAGAAATAAACGACATCTTAGATGACATTTGGTGTGTTTCAACGACCCATCTTTTCTCCATGGGCACATATGTATATGTGCTTGAATGGATGTAGTCGATCATTCATGCCCACTTTTTTGTTTGCTTTTTTGTTTTTTTATTTTTCTGATAAGTTTGCATGTGAATTATATTTATAATGCATGTGATTACTTTGAATGATTCTGAAATTGAAGTTGACATATGTACATATGTGTACAAATAGACACATCATGAACAGTCTAAATGATAATATGTGGTTGGTGGCTGAATTATACTTTCATGTATGGTATTACTATTAATAAATAACATGTGCAATATTTTCAGTTTTTTTGTTTTAGTACAAGCGATAGTCAGAACTAAATGAGAGTGTGGTTTCTCACATACACTACCAAGGTGCCATGAAGATTCGAACCTGATACCATTAGTTTGCAAATCAATTTTTTTTGCTTACCAGAAACAGTAAATCATTGTTGTCTTAGTTCTGTCCATTGAGGTTTTAAACTACCCCATTCACCTAAGTACTAATTTCACCTTCTCTTCTTCTTTTGACTTGTCAGTCTACTTTTCTATGTATCGTATTTGAGACGAACTAGAAAAAGACAAACCCATATAAAACTGAGAAAGAGTCTGGAGTACGTTCTATAACTTTTTTTTCTTTTTAAATTAAACTGAATGTTACAGCACACAAACCCACACCCTTCATACTGAAGGTGAAAGATCTACACTTTGGAAGCCCCCCTCTCCCTCCCCTACATTATTTAGAGAAAAAAAGAAACAAGAGGAATAAGTATAGAATGAGGGGAACAAGAACCAAAGCTATTATTTTTTTCTTGGGTACACAAGCGATAGTCTCTGAACTAATTTAAACTAATGTAATCTACACGGAAAGGGATTTGAACTTGGGTGGAAGGGGTAAGCTCGCCGTCCTAACCAATTAGCCTAACCCACATTTGCAGATGTATAAAAATACAATGATATAGTCCAAACTACTCTAAATCTAAACTACTATATTACCTTCCTTTCACAGCCAATATGACTTTTTTTTTTGGTGAAAGCCAATATGACTTTTTCCCTTCAAACTAATTATGTCTTACCTACAATCCATCATTTTATTTTTCTATAAATAAAACTCAATTTTTATAATTAAAACCTGATGATTGGATTCGACTCATCAATTTACCTAATTAAACTTAAAATCTAATTTATTGTAATTTTTTTAGATCCCAAAAATACCCCTAAGTTGTGTTATCAGTATGCACATAACACATTAATGATGTTTCAATTTTGCATAGATTTAGGAAATTTTAAGTAACTTTTTCCTCTCTTTTTAAAATCAAATACTCTTTGTTTTAGGTTCCCGCAATTACCTACATTTTCTTAGGTACATTAAAACAAACTAAGGTAATTAATTCTTAGTTTAAAAAAAAACTATGAATAATTAATTCACCTATACAATCTCGGTAAATTCTTATACCTACAAAATATAGGTAAAATTGGTACCCATTTTTTTTGTTATAAATAACGTGCCTATTTTTTTCATAAATAATGTACCTATTTATTTTATAGAACTAATTTCAATAGTAACGTTTCTATTTTTTTTTATATATATAGAAACAATGCACCTATTTTCTCATAATTAATGAAACCTTTTTCTTTATAAATATTTACGTATTTTTTATATAGATAATTTACCTTGTATTAGATACGTAGAATATAGGTAAATTATTTTTTAGTAGACATGGTCACAATAATTTTTAGGTTAATAAAAATAGCGTACCTAGTCTAGAGTTTTGGAATTGCAAGGCCTACATTTTATAACAAATATGTCGATGTAGCATACAAATACAACGGCTACCAAAATCACGAGAATAACCATGAGCAGCACCATCTAAGTTAATTTTAAAGTTAAAATACTTGAAATCTTATACTTTATAATAAAATATTTAACGGGGCAATGATGGAATTGGAAAGAGGGTGAGGCAAGGATACCAATCCCATCCACATTTCCAAGAGTGGATGACCACAATTTCCTCGGACCATAGGAGAGTTTTGAAGAACGGGACTGAGTAATTCATATACTAATCATTTAATGAGCAACAAAACAAATCAAATCAAAGAATCCGAATGCAAAATGGAGGAAGCTGCTCCGAACTCTATGATCAGATATTCAACACTAAATATACCTAAGTGTTTCGTGATCATCACTATAATACGAGAAACTTTCATGTGTAATCGTAAGACCCCATGTAATATTAACCTAAATTATAGGGGCATTTCAAAATAGACTTAGTCAATAACCAAAGTGTTTTGAAAAATTCTCATATTATAGTTGTTGAATAAAAACTCAATTTTCATTTATTAGTATCAATAAATATATAGGTATTATATTAATATTGGGTTGGGTAGAGATATTTCCATATGTTTCACTTAAGTCAAGTCCACATTTGCAAAAAGATATTTGTAGCTTGTGCCTAGGAGGATGGGATGCAAAGCCAACGGTTGATCGGACACGGGAAGGCACCTTACCAAGTCAAGCCTCTGCAAGTCAATTGGGGCACGAGTTGGAAGACAAATCACCATATCAATTCTAAGTCAATAGTTGCATTGACGGGCAAATCACCATATGGTCCATACCAAGTCTAAGTCACAAGTCTTCGATCTCATCCATTAATTTCCCCAATATTCATTGATTTATCACTTGTTTACTTGGACCACTAAAAATTTATGAATAAGAGTCGATTATACTTTGTATAGTTTTTTTTCTTCTTCTTGTTAGAAAATTTGGTATAATCCACTTTTGTGTGTAATTGTATGACCCCATGTAATATTAACCTAAATTATAGGGGCATTTCAAAATATACTTGGTCAATAACCAAAGTGTTTTGAAGAGCTCTCCTATTATAGTTGTTGAATAAAAACTCAATTTTCATTTATTAGTATCAATAAATATACAGGTATTATATTAATATTGGGTTGGGTAGAGATATTTCCATATGTTTCACTTACGTCAAGTCCACATTTGCAAGAAGATATTTGTAGCTTGTGCCTAGGAGGATGGGATGCAAAGCCAACGGTTGATTGGACACGGGAAGGCACCTTACCAAGTCAAGCCTCTGCAAGTCAATTGGGGCACGCGTTGGAAGACAAATCACCATATCAATTCTAAGTCAATAGTTGCATTGATGGGCAAATCACCATATGGTCCATACAAAGTCTAAATCACAAGTCTTCGATCTCATCCATTAATTTCCCAATATTCATTGATTTATCACTTGTTTACTTGGACCACTAAAAATTTATGAATAAGAGTCGATTGTACGTTGTATAGTTTTTTTTCTTCTTCTTGTTAGAAAATTTGGTATAATCCACTTTTGTGTGTAATCGTATGACCCCATGTAATATTAACCTAAATTATAGGGGCATTTCAAAATATACTTGGTCAATAACCAAAGTGTTTTGAAGAGCTCTCCTATTATAGTTGTTGAATAAAAACTCAATTTTCATTTATTCGTATCAATAAATATACAGGTATTATATTAATATTGGGTTGGGTAGAGATATTTCCATATGTTTCACTTACGTCAAGTCCACATTTGCAAGAAGATATTTGTAGCTTGTGCCTAGGAGGATGGGATGCAAAGCCAACGGTTGATTGGACACGGGAAGGCACCTTACCAAGTCAAGCCTCTGCAAGTCAATTGGGGCATGCGTTGGAAGACAAATCACCATATCAATTCTAAGTCAATAGTTACATTGACGGGCAAATCACCATATGGTCCATACCAAGTCTAAATCACAAGTCTTCGATCTCATCCATTAATTTCCCCAATATTCATTGATTTATCACTTGTTTACTTGGACCACTGAAATTTTTCTTCAATTATCTTTTTTCACATAGTGATATCAATAAGAGTCAGTTGTACGTTGTATAGCTTTTTTTTTTCCCTTCTTTTTAGAAAATTTGTTATAATCCACTTTCGTGTGTGTAATCATAAGACCCCATTTAATATTAACCTAAATTATAAGGGCATTTCAAAATAGACTTGGTCAATAACCAAAGTGTTTTGAAAAGCTCTCGTGTTATAGTTGTTGAATAAAAACCCAATTTTCATTTATTAGTATCAATAAATATATTGGTATTATATTAATATTGGGTTGGGTAGAGATATTTCCACTTGTTTCACTTAAGTCAAGTCCACATTTGCAAGAAGATATTTGTAATTTGCGCCCAAGGGGATGGGATGCAAAGTCAATGGTTGAGTGGACACGAGAAGGCACCTTACCAAGTCAAGTTGAATCAATACATGTCAGTTGGAGCACGCGTTGGAAGGCAAGTCAACATATCAAGTCTAAATTACATGAATAAGAGTCAGTTGTACGTTGTATAGTTTTTTTCTTCTTCATTTTAGAAAATTTGGTATAGTCCACTTCTGATGACATAAGTGAAATTGGACCTATATCTAAGAGCTCCTTTTTCCTTTTTGTAAATTATAACTAGAGAGTTCTCCTCATTACAAGTAACAAGACGCCACCTTGGATTCTTATTTTTCGTTGGACCCACCCTTAGCTCTTAAGTTAAATAAAAAAACCTAAACTTAGTATAACATTAAGAAACAAAAAATTAAAATTAAAATAACAAGGTGATAAGAAGCAAAACCCTTCAAAGAACGAACAATGGGGAAACAAAAAAAAACATGCATACAATTGACAAAAATCAATTTTGTTGCTGTTGAGAATTAAAGTAGTGGAATATTAATTCATGCCATCATAATTAATTTGGTTTCGGTAATTGTTATTCCTGCATCATTGGAACAATTAGAGTACTTAATTTAATTACCTCCATAATAAAGAGATTCGAATCCAAAGTATTATAGGAATTTTCTTTACCAAGTGATTTGTATTCTTATTTGTAATAACTTAGAATTGCGCCTTGACATTCTAGTCTCATTGTGATTGACGTGTGATTTCCATAACATTAACTATGCATTGTATATAGCAGATAATTTACTCCTTTGTATGGTTTTGTCTTTAGCTAAACCGTGTTTTTCTTTGTAAAGGCTTTCTTCCTTTTTTCCTATATATATCTGATGCAAGCTAGCATGAGTTTGCATATGAAGACTTCGAAGTCTACTCGAAGATAGCTCCTTGCTAAACGTTACAAATTACTAAGATGGACCAATGCTCAATAGGATTTAAATAGGATAATCAGTTGATTTAAGGAATACCTCTTTTTTATTTACCGGTGAAATAGGTGTTTCCATAGATCTCACATTGATTGTCTTAGTAATTTCCTTTGCATCTAAAGAAAATTTATTTAACCCTAAAAAAAAATATTACTCCATCTTGAAACGTTTCCCTTTAAACTTGTTTGCCACACTAATCACAAGGTATACTAGTAAATGTTTCAAACCACCTAAGATAATTTTTTCAAGCATTATTGTGGAGATAGCAAAATAGTGTTATTCCCGTTATAAGAAATATTTTTCAAATGTATTTGAGATTGAATCTACATATACGGGGTGGTTGTCCACATGGCATGGTAAGAGAGCACCATTGAGCTATGTCACTATACAACAAAACAGTATGCTATGTCACCGAACGTACACAATTCTTTTTATATTAAAAAATTAACCAAAATTTTAAAAATAGTACTTTTATTCCTGCATCTTACTTTTTAACTCATGCATCATAATTAATTTGGTTTCTATAAGTTATGATGAACAATTAGAGTGTACTTAATTTAATTACCTCCATAATAAAGAGATTCGAATCTAAAGTATTAGGAATTTTCTTTTGCAAATGATTTGTATTCTTATTTGTAAGTACTTAGAATTGCACCTTGGCGTATATAGCAGATAATTTACTCCTTTATATGGTTTTGTCTTGTATGAATGTGTGGCACTGTTTTAGCTAAACCGTGTTTTTCTTTGTAAAGGCTTTCTTCCTTTTCTCCTATATATATCTGATGCAAGCTAGCATATATCAATATATACTTGCAGTGTTTTTGCATGTGCATGTGCTTTTGATCAATTAACATGAAGGGCGACGGAAGGTGCTTGAAACTCTTTCTTGCACTTTTGATCCTTTTCCTACAAAATGTAAAAGGAGGAGAAGTTGGCCACAGCCACAGCCACAGCCACAGCCACAGCCTCAGAGATGCTAAAGTGACAGTGAGGTGCATAGAGAGGGAAAGGCAAGCACTACTTGCATTCAAACGTGGCCTGGTGGATGAGTTCAATCAACTCTCTTCTTGGGGTTCAGAAGCCCAAAAACAAGATTGTTGCAGATGGGAAGGAGTCTATTGTAGCAACCAAACTAGCCATGTCATTCAACTTGATCTTGGATATTCTTTCCCTGGTAAGATGATTCAACAAGATATTTTTGAATATTCTTTCCAAGGTAAGATGATTAGTCCTGAACTGATTGAGTTGCAGCATTTACAATATTTGGACCTTACACTCATTGATTTCAATTATGGGAGCCAAATTCCAGATTTCATTGGTTCTCTAACCAATCTAAGGTACCTCAATCTCAGTTTCTGTTATTTCATTGGTCCAATTCCAAGTTCGTTTCGAAACCTCACGCAATTGCAACATCTCGACCTCGCTTATAATCATGAGCTTCAACCAGAAAATCTCAATTGGCTCCCTGCTCTTTCTTCTTTAACGTATTTGGACCTTGCATCCATTGATTTCAATGGGAGCCAAATTCCTGATTTCATTGGTTCTCTAACCAATCTAAGAAACCTCAGTCTCAGTTCCTGTAATTTGGTTGGTTCAATTCCAAGTTCGTTTGGAAACCTCACGCAATTGCAACATCTCGACCTCAGCTATAATAAACTTCAACCAGAAAATCTCAATTGGCTCCCTGCTCTTTCTTCTTTAACGTATTTGGACCTTTCATTGATTAATTTCAATTATGGGAGCCAAATTCCAGATTTCATTGGTTCTCTAACCAATCTAAGAAACCTCCGTCTCAGATCCTGTCATTTCATTGGTCCAATTCCAAGTTCGTTTGAAAACCTCACACAATTGCAAAATCTCGACCTCAGCTATAATCAGCTTCAACCAGAAAATCTCAATTGGCTCCCTGCTCTTTCTTCTTTAACGGATTTGGACCTAAGCGGAAACTTCAATGGGAACCAAATTCCAGATTTCATTGGTTCTCTAACCAATCTAAGAAACCTCCGTCTCAGATCCTGTCATTTCATTGGTCCAATTCCAAGTTCGTTTGAAAACCTCACGCAATTGCAAAATCTCGACCTCAGCTATAATCAGCTTCAACCAGAAAATCTCAATTGGCTCCCTGCTCTTTCTTCTTTAACGGTTTTGGACCTAAGCGGAAACTTCAATGGGAGCCAAATTCTCGATTTCATTGGTTCTCTAACCAATCTAAGGTACCTCAGTCTCAGTTTCTGTAATTTGGTTGGTCAAATTCCAAGTTCGTTTGGAAACCTGACGAAATTGCAAAATCTCGACCTCAGCGATAATCAGCTTCAACCAGAAAATCTCAATTGGCTCCCTGCTCTTTCTTCTTTAACGGATTTGGACCTAAGCAGAAACAATCTCAGTCTTCCTCCTCCTCCTACTCCAATTCTTTCCACTACTCTTTACAAAACAAATTCTTCTACATCTCTTGCGTATGTTTATCTCTCTGACAACCATCTCACTTCTTCAATATTTCTTTGGTTGTCCAACTACAGTACAAGCCTTGTTCATCTTTACCTCTCCAACAATAATCTATCTGGTTTCATTCCCGATTTCATTGGAAACATGAGCTCTCTTGTGCATCTAGATCTCTCCAACAATAATCTAACTGGTTTCATTCCCGATTTCATTGGAAACATGAGCTCTCTTGTGGAACTGGATCTCTCTGATAACCAGATTGAAGGAGCGAATCCAAATTCGTTTGCAAGGCTGTGTAATTTGCAAGAATTGTCGCTTCAAAGAAATCATCTGAGTGGACAATTATCCAAGTTTGTTCAACTATTGCCAAGATGTGCTCAAAACTCATTAGTGTATTTGGAACTCTCTGAGAATGTTCTTGCGGGGTCATTAAACAATCTGACAAGCTTCTCATCTTTGAAATTCTTGAATCTTAGTGCCAATCAATTAAGCGGAAAAATACCTGAAAGTATTGGGCAAATGTCGCAACTGGAGTACATCGATTTCCGCATCAATCAATTAAGCGGAAAAATACCTGAAAGTATTGGGCAAATGTCGCAACTGGAGTACATCGATTTCAGCATGAACTCTTTGGAAGGGGTGGTTTCAGAAACTCATTTCTCAAAACTCTCCAGATTAAAATATTTGGATTTATCCTCTAACTCACTAGTTTTAAATTTCCATTCTGATTGGGTTCCTCCCTTCCAGTTATATTACATAGTTTTGGGGTCTTGCAAGATGGGTCCACATTTCCCAAAATGGCTTCAAACTCAAAAAGATTCTTCCGAGCTGGATATTTCGAATGCTGGAATTTCTGATATCCTTCCAAGTTGGTTTTGGGGTAATTTTCGTAACGCGAGCGTTATTAATCTCTCACAGAACCTAATCAGAGGAATATTTACAAATTTGACAGTGGAGTTTCCATATAACCCAGAACTACATTTGAGGTCGAACCAAATAGAAGGTCCAATTCCCTCAACTCTATTACAAGCCTCCTATCTGGATCTTTCTAATAATAACATTTCAGGGTCGCTTTCTTTCCTATGCGCACGTGCAGATATGAGTTTAACATATCTTAATCTTTCAAGCAACAGTTTTGCTGGAGAACTTCCAGATTGCTGGAGCCATTTGGAGATTCTAGTCATGCTTGATTTGAGTTACAACGCTTTTTCTGGTAAAATTCCCATGACAATAGGCTCTTTATTTCAAATGCAAACTTTGAAATTAAGAAGAAACCAATTTGTTGAAGAATTGCCTTCATCGTTGAAGAACTGCGCAAGTTTAGAAGTTATTGATCTGGGAGATAATAAATTATCAGGACCAATACCTACATGGTTAGGTGTGAGCTTCAAGAATTTGGTTATCCTGATGCTTTCCACTAATCACTTCAATGGAAGCATGCCCTCGCAATTATGCCATCTAACACACATTAAAATTATGGATTTCTCTATGAACAACATCTCTGGAAACATACCCAAATGCCTCAACAACTTGACTACTCTGGCTCAAAAAGGAAATCCAAGTCTATCCAGCACACATTTTTATGGCGGAAGTATGGGTAATGAGTCAATTGCTCCTACTAATTATGACGATGATGCAAGCTTCATATGGAAAGGAAGAATGGAGACATACAAAAGCACTTTGGGCCTTGTGAAGAGAATTGATCTCTCAAGTAATAGATTAACAGGGGAGATTCCAAGTGAAATCACTCGTCTTGTTGGGTTGATTTCTTTAAACCTTTCGAGAAACCAGTTAACAGGTCAAATAACTCCGGAGATCGGAAACTTGGAGTCATTGGATTCGCTTGATTTATCAAGAAACCAGATAGATGGAAGAATTCCGACAAGCCTTGCTCGGATAGATCGTCTTAGTTTCTTGGACCTGTCATATAACAACTTGTCTGGCAAAATACCCACAGGCACTCAGCTCCAAAGCTTTGATCCCCTTGATTATGCTGAAAATCCTCTACTCTGTGGACCTCCACTTAAAAAGATGTGTGATGATCAAAATGAGCCAATTGACTGGAGCAATGAAGAGGATAAGGATGAGTTTATAACACTAGGATTTTACATCGGTATGGGGATTGGGTTTGCTGCTGGATTTTGGGGAGTTTGCGGCACTTTGATATTCAAAAGGTCATGGAGATACGCATACTTCAAGTTCTTGAATGATTTAAATGATTGGCTTTATGTGAGGATAGCTTTGATCAAGCGGCAACTAAAGTTAGCATATGCTTAATAGATAAGCTCGTGATGGTACTCTTTCTCTCTCATCATTAATTTCATTTTATAATTATTTTCTTATTGCATTCTTCTTTTCTCCAAACTGACGGGTATTAATTTG
The DNA here is from genome assembly GCA_020521455.1 of Prunus kanzakura. Lineage (NCBI taxonomy): Eukaryota > Viridiplantae > Streptophyta > Magnoliopsida > Rosales > Rosaceae > Prunus > Prunus kanzakura. The sequence goes on along the minus strand of BPUM01000288.1, from coordinate 70,764 downwards.
TTTACTTTGATATTTAGCTGCAGCATCTAAATTAGGAGAAAAGTAGCTGTAGCTGAATGCCTCCTTTCAGTTCAAGTGTTGAAGATTGCTAGTACGCGCATGCAAAGGTATCTGGAGAAGAGTTTACGAGTTAATTTGGAGTGCTTAGTAGGAATAAATATGAGTTAAATAAGTGTTAATTACTTGTAAGAACAATTAATTCGGAGTTCTCCGATTAATGTTTTTTTTTTTTTGGTTTGTTGAGAGAAATAAACAGATCCATTTTAATCCAAGCTCACTCCGATTAATGTATTAGTTCCAGCTATAGTGTTATTTTAATTAACTAAGCCAAAGCCAAAGCAGACTTGATTTCAAATTTCAATGTGTGGCTCTGTTTTGGTCATCTATTTGCAACGTACAGCTTCTCCTTGTAAATTGGGGCTCAGCTTCGCCTTGTAAATGTGTGGCTCTGTTTTGGTCATTCTTTGCTTTCATAATTCAACATCTTGTTCTGGCCACATCGTAGAAGATGCCTTTTTGTAAACAGACTTTTTGTATTTGGCCACATGGTGCAATGCTCTATTTTGTGGATTTTAAGATCGTATAAAGTGTGTGCTTTTGTGTGAAGGTCTTCCTGGAAAAGCAATCACAAGCATTCTCTCTTTTCAATTTGTAGAAATGTTCAAGTTCTTGCAGATATATAGTGTTGTGTAGCATAGAGGCTCCAACATATGCAATTCCATCAAGGCCTGTAGGCCAATCACTGCTTTCTCTTGGATATTATACAAACATTTGTAGAGCCATAATGAAAACTTGGTAGGCAAACCCAAATACTCACATTGACCATTTGCTTAAACTTGATAGGCTAGCAAGGGGCTTGTAGCTCAAGCGGTTAAGAGCATCTATCCCTGCACTCGAGGTCCTAGATGTGATTCCCTCCTCCCAATATCGCTTGTAACCAAAAACAAACAAAAAACTTGATAGGCCAGACCCAGTCCCAGATGAACCTTGTTGGTCGGCTTGATAGTGGCTTATTAGAAGTCCAAATTGGTTGGGAAAGTAACGTCCACCAATTTTAGCAGAAGATACCCTTTTGGACAATGTTGAACAGAGCACTTGATTGTTAATGACTAGGGCCCCAAGGGTATGTTCTGGGTATGCTACCTTATGCCTAAAATAACCCTTTTGTTGTGATGATCTTTAAAGGGTGACCACGAACGTACAAAATTCTGTTCATTAAACCATATTGTAGAGGCTATCGAAAATTTTCCTGCACCTCCAGAAATCAAGGATCCATCCCAGAGGCACAGAGGAGATGGCCTGGTTCAAAGTGGCGGAATCTTCAGGTGGCTTAAGCTACTCTGAGCCTTTACCAAGTGATCTTGCTTTTATGTTCCCTAATCAATATTATAATGAAGGGTTTTTCTGTTTGCTTTGAATGTTCAACGGTTGATTCTTCTACATTCACTTCATTAACAGGTAGAGTGGGATGAGCCTCCTGAAAATATTTTCATATTTCCTTCTCTGACTTCGAGTCTTAAACGACCATTACACTCTAGATTCTTGGGTAAGTTTTTTATTCAGTTTTCAAGCAGGGAAGTCTGTTTGATGTTTTTTTAATGACTTTTTTGTGCTACTAGGAGCAGCAAACTGAGTGGGGAAATTTGATTAAAAGACCATTCATTCGGGTTCCTGAGATTGGAAATGGGAACTCTTTCCTTACTCGATTTCAAATCTATGTTTGGAACAGCTAGTCAATATGCTACTGAAACCTCAACGTGTCAATCATGCTGGAACTTTAGCTGCTCTACAACAGCAATCGGCTGCTAATGGAGATTTAATAGCAGATATGAAGACCATGCAGGCCAAACTCAACCAAAAGAATCCGGGTGTCTTTTCAGAAGGTATATCTTTACTGAATCAAACCCTCCCCAATCATCTATGGATCAATCTGCTGCAATAAACGTGAACAAATCTCATGCAATTCTACAAGGAAAGTTGAACAGCCTAACAAAGTTTGGAAGTCAATCACCAGTTAAAAATAGTACTGACAAGACAAAATTAGGTACTGATTTTTCCGTGGATCAATTAAGCCAGTTGAATTCTACAGGACAGGGAATTGAAGATAAATTAGCTGCAGGGTATGTTAGTCCCTATAACCTTGTGAACCAGCTGACATTTGCCAACCAAAACCAAAGTGCAGCGCAACTACAAACTAGCCCACGGCCTACGCAGCCGCCTTTGGAATCATTACTCTACCACTCCCAACAAACTGATATGCCTCATTCAGATTTCAATAGCACAAATGGCTCGCTTCCATTCCTAGACAATGATGAATGCATATTTTACCAGTCTTGTCAACCCTTTGTTGGGACACTTAGATCACCGGGGCCTTTGTTTGTGTTGGGTTTGCAAGATTCTTCAGCTGTTCTAACTGAAGCAAATAATTCCTCCCTAACTTCAATTGGTCAGGAAATGTGGGATAATAGCCTGAATAATTGTAGGCGCTTACCCCACGTGGATCAGCTCACTTCATCCCATCGAGATCCAGATAGCCTTAATTGCATTTCTAACTCAAGCAGTCTGAGAGATTTGTCAGATGAGAGCAACAATCAAAGTGGGATTTATGGTTGTCCAAACGTTGATGTTGGTAGTGGTGTAAGCACTGTTATTGACCCTTCTGTTTCAAGTACCATACTGGATGAGTTTTCTACACTAAAGAATGCAGATTTCCACAACCCCTCAGACTGCTTGGTTGGTAACCTGAGCTCGAGCAAGGATCTTCAGTCTCAGTTTACCTCTGCCAGCCTAGGCGACTCCCAGGCTTTCTCCAGGCAAGACCTGGCAGACAACTCAGGTTTGCAACTCAGGGATTAATGGCACCATGTCCGAAGGTGGCCGCCTCTGACCATACCAGATTGCACGATAGGTTTGCAACTAGGATGCATTGTTGAGGTGTTTCCGACTTGATGGTGCTTGATATATTGATCTCACTGTGCATTCAGAAAACTCAAGCTAGGTCAGTTGATGTAGCTACTAGTGTACTTTAGCTTTTGTGCTTTAAGTGGGTTAGATGCATTATTAGTTAGCAGGAAGTGAGACTAGATGAGGAAACTGTACTAGTGTACTTAGAACATTTGTGCTTGATGTAACTTTAATATCTACTAAACATGGCATGGTTGAAACTTTTATATAGTTGAAGCAGACTATAGACATAAGGTACCTCCGGTCTCCGAAAGAGGTCATAAAACTAAATGGTTCATTTATCCATACTTTTCTTGGCTTAATGCCTGAAGCCACAGAATTGAAATTACTAGTACAAAGATATTTGATAACTGATTCTTCAACTTCTTGGGGGAAAACCCAGACCATGCTAACAAACTAGGATCAGAGAAGGCCATACATATTTGAATGCTAAAATACATCAAATATTGAATGCCTTAATACATTCAAGAGTACACTATGATTCTTTCATTTCCTAACAATTCATTGTCCACAGAACAGAACAACTAATATCTCCTAAAGTAGAAATCAAGAAATAAAATATCTTTTAAATTACACAACAGATTCTACCCCCAGCTTGCTTGCAGTAAGGAAAATAAGCAATTGATGACGCCCTTATTGCGACGTTGAAGGAATTTCACGAGGATGTTAAAAGGTAATGAAGCCACTCAAATTTTGTGCACTTAATGTCAAAAATTAGCTCAAGTAATTACAAGATATTCACATCCATACAGAAAAACCAAAAGCAGCAGATACACACATATCAAGCACGTCGCTTACTAAGACGCCAAGAGTTAGGTTCATGGTATCTATCATATAGCGGTTCAATACGTTCTAGACGCTTGCGCTTGCACTTGCTCATCTTGGTGGGATCGGCCACTTTGAAGAACCTGGGTGCCAGTTCCACGAGCCATTTGGGGTCGACGACCATCACCTCGCGCATGTACTCCTTTGTGGTCATAACCAGCTCATGGTAGATCACCCAATCTGGTTGTCTCTGGAAGAGGGCTCTGCTTGGGTGTATATAAACTGGTTGGTTCTCCACTAGGGTTCTATAACCCTCCTGCGGGTCCTTTCTGTTAGGTATCTATGGTTGTTTTTATATTTTAGTTTATGAAGGTTTTGTAATATTTAGACAAATGGAGATTTTGCAGAGAAGAAGAGAAAAAATGAGAAGGGACTGTTCTATTGCATTTTCACAAATAGTTGGCTTACGTAGTGTGCTCGGTAGAGGAGAGAGAAGAGGGATTCTTCTCTAACCGAATTACAGCTGTCACCCTATGAGGTGCTTACACTTGTCATCCCAAATCTAAACTAGAGAATCCACCTGGACTATGATCCAATGGTTCTAATTCCATCACAAATAAAATAAACATAAAAATGATAGAAATAGAGCTTGGTGATTTCGGCTTCAAGAAAGCAGCTGCAGGATTACATTCCAACACTTTCTAGCACCGTGGAAGAAAAACCCCGCCATAATTGCCTTCCTGATCTTTGTAAAATTCTTTCCAGCACTGACAACATCTAGTTTATGCCATTGGGATCAATGTGCCCATTGATCTGGCCATCTACATTTTATGTGCCATCTGCCGTGCTGCATTCGCAACTTCCATGCCCGACTCCCTGCCTTTTGCGTCCTTGATCATGTGCTTCGCCATGGCTTCTCGCGTGCCAGTTGAGCCTACGGATAAGCTTTATTCTCCTTGGTCACCTTTGGACAACATGTGTATTTTTGGCTATAGCTTTACTCCATATTCTCCTGCAGTTAAGCAGCCTCAAGCGGTGGTGAGCCAGACGCCTGGTATGGCCCTACTTCGAAATAGCAATCTGCAGATCAGTCAAATGTTAATAGACAGATGTTAATGAGGCTTTAATAGACAGATATTGAGAATCCATTTAATAGATAGATGTTAAGTTATATGTAATGTTCCTTAGATTACGATTGGACATTCAGCTTATTACTGTAAAATGCATAGGTCCTTATTGTTTTTAAGTGCAAGTGGTAAAATTTTCCGGGTTTAATCATTGGTAGCATCATAGTTAGTAACAGAGTTGAACTTATAGTAAGCAATTAGGCATCAAACATGGAATGTTTCTGTGATTAGTACTTATGTCCTTCGATTGTGTATATATTGTTTGCATGGTAAGTGAAAACCTTTAGAAGATAAGCTCTCTGTTTGAAATCACATCTGTATTCTTTTAAGGTTTAGTGTGAAAGATAAATCATGAAGAAGTCTACTGATTGTTGCATTCCTAAAAGGACACAAATTAATGTGCAAACAACCAATTAAAAATACCCGCAAGTGCACGAATCTATTGAAGTATAGATTATATAAGTACGGGGTCGATCCCACGAAGAACTTGTCGGCTTCCTATGAGTTCTAATTTGAGTACGTAAAGAACACTAATTTTACACAACACACAAAAACAGTACAAATTGGAAACTAAAAATGAGTAAAGAAGTGTAAAAGAAATGAAACAACACAAGAAAACTAAAGAAAAACACAAACAGCATTTTCTATCACCCTTTTATCACAATTTTGACAGATTCGTTTCTCTGTTTTTCAGCTTCGACCTCTGTCCAGTTTTTGACCTATAACTTTCCAACCGTTTACCCAAATTTCACGTTCTTTATACGGTTGGATTCAGCACAGAAAATGCAAGAACACAACGCAGACCAAAAGTCCAAAACAATTACGAAAATAAATAAAATGCAGTGACAAAGACACAAAACGTGTCAAACACGCAACTCACACACACATTGGGGGGGGGTTTGGTTTGGTTCATGTGACCTATTTCTAGTGCATGAATGTAAATGGACTTCGAAATTAAATGAGAATGGCAGAGATGAATTATCTAAATGTGAAAGTAAAATGTAACAAACACTAGGGTTTCGGAATCCACCATAAACAATTCTACCCAAGTTCATGAATACTCAAGTGATGAACTCTAAATGTGTTGATGAAGATGTTCGCAATCAAGACCATGGGTCGTGGCTCAAGACGCATTGATTCTCTCTAATATACGTAAAGTGCATGGTTCGTGCTACAATACTTGTGCCTTCCTCATAACCGAACCTAGGTATGGTTCGTACTTCGATTCAATTACAAGGAAAACCCATTAAGTTCAAAGAGAATATGAACATTACAAGAATCCTAATAGCATGGTGTTTACATTAGGTATTCAAGAAACCAATTCACATGGATGGTTCTTACTCCATCCATTTGTTGCTTAGGAAAATATGAAGATACACATAATCCCAACAATCTCAAGAAGCATGCTTTCAAAGGTGATCAATCAAGGAAGAACATACATCAAGGATAGATTATTTTAGTGAATTGAAATTCATCAACAATATTTAGAAATTCATACACTCAAGCATCAAAACAATAAGGTAATCATGTTTAGGGCTTCAACCTAAGCCCTAGCTATGGAGTTTAGTTGCTCATACTTATTCCAAATACAAACTCAAAACAAAATTAGAAAGAAGTTACAGATTTTGTGAACATGGGAGCTCAAGGTCTTCAATGGTGGAAATCTCTTCCACTCTTTGCTTTGTTGCCCTTGTCTTCCTCCTTGAGCTCCCTAGCTCCAAGCTTCATCTCTAGCTCCAAAATCTGCTCCTAAGTTGTAGAATGATAGAATGATACGTTCCTCTCTCCCAAAAACTGAATGATACTCCCCTTCCAATATGCCCAAATGAATCATGAAGATGCCTTCTCTATGCTCCACTCTCTCATCCTTTTCATCTATTGCTAAAGTCTTTGTCTCCTTGTCTCCTCCTCATGATGTGTTTTTGTCTTCACAAATATGCTCTTTGCCTTAGAAAAATATCTCTTTTACTAAGGTGAATTCTTGTTACCAAGTGTTATGGTAACAAGAAGAATCAAGTGACACATTGGAGGTAAAAGCTAGACTACTTCGGATTTCTGGAGCTGTGGCAACATGCTGGATTGGTTGGATAGGCAAGACTTGTCCAATGGAGCTCAAATTCGGATATGTTGTAGTTAACATCCATTGGAACAAGTTTCATGAAGATCTTCACCTCATCCGAGCACCGGAGCATGCTGATCCAAGGCCAAGGAGTTGACCTACGAAAATGAACAAAAACAGAATTTATAACAAATAATGCACTTTTAGCTCATTTTCATTCCAACCAAGGTAAAATCTAAGAAAACACAAAAAGGAAGTAAAAAGCTATAAAATGTCAAGAACTAACTCAAAATAGTGGGTGAATAACATGAAAAATCATGTGTAAAAATGAACCGAACAAACTTCCCAAACTTATCTTTTGCTAGTCCTCGAGCAAAACAGAAATTAAAACAAGACTCGAAACAAACTTTCCGAACACTTTCCAAAGAGAGAGCGACTCATGCAAACGACTCAAAAGTTTTCACAAGAAAAACTCAGTTTAGACATTAGTCACAAGGCGGCAAAGTTCAGAACACAACATGCTCAAGTGTAGTAGTATGATGGCCAAATTCAACTCATTCTCCAATTTCAGTTTTCACACAACTTCAAAAATCATACCAAGTACAAAAGTAACTTCAAATCTCACCAAAGTTGTCCTCTCACAAATGAATCACTCGGAAGAGGGTTACAATGCATCACTCAATAGTAAATATGAGAATAGAGTTAAACCATACGGGACTTAACTCACAATTAGCAAGATGAAAAACATGCATGAAAATGATCTCAAGAAGGATGCCAAACACTTAAAAGAAGAAGAACGTGTGCAATTCAACCACATGACATTTAGGATCAATTTAGGTCTTTATTATAGGTTGTAATGGGGCTAAGGGTGTAAGGTGAGTAAGAAATGAAGGATATGGATACAACAAAGTCCAAGGAACTCACAATATAAGAGCATATAATCGTTGACTAAAAGACTTTGAAACATCACGCATGAGAATTTCATTCTTTTTTTTTTGTTTTTTTTTTTTGGGTGAACAAATAGACCACAAGGCCTTATACTTCCACTAATTATGATTCACACTCCTTTCTTCCATTCGAACAACCAAGAAACATGGAATTGAATTTGAAACCATTGCCACTTAACCACAACTTTTCTCTTTTCTTTCACCCTTTGAGTGAAGTACTCTTTTTTTTTTTTTTTTTTTTTTTTTTTTTTCATCATGGTGTAATAACCCTTCCCAAACTTAGTATGAAAAACACATCAAAATTAAAGCTCATGAGTTCCTTAGAAAGGTAAATTCTTGTTTTTCAGGCTAAGGCTAGAAGTAAAAATTGGTTACTTGAAAGAAAAGGCTTACATATAGGCTCAAGGTGGTTAACAATGGAAAATCATGCTTAAGCATGCATAGGGTTAGCTTGAAAGGCACAAACGGTCCAAAGAGGGCCTTAATATCATTTCTCAAATGTCATGTAATCAAATTGCACAAGAATGAATGTCTTTTAAGTGTTCAACCAAGTCAATGAATAATGAGATCAAATAACAACTCGGATGACAAGAAAATAAGAATATGTGTATAACACTCATGAATTGAAGCACAAGGCTCAAAGCTCACATTATATGGTTATACAAGTCTAATTCATGCCTGATACAATTCTTTGGATCATGCAAGTCCCTTAACTGGAGAATTATGAAACAAATGGCAAGTGCATAGAGGGTTTCAAACATATCATGCTAGAACGATGCCATTTAGTGAATAAATTTTTTTTTTTTTTTTTAGCATTTTCAATCAAGTCATACAAACATTCATCACAATCTCATCATATATGTCCGGAAAGTGACTTGAAAACAAAAAGACTCAAAACTGAAAAGAAAACAGAACAAAATAAAGCAAGGAATTAAGTGAAACGAAAAAGACTTGCTATCCCTTCCCAAACTTAGAAATAAACATTGTCCTCAATGTTGAAGAATTTAGGCATCAACAATGTTATAACAAGAAATAAAGGGATAAAAACAAAGAAATAAATAACAACAAACGAACAAGTAAAAAAAACTACAACACAGTTGCAAAACAAAACAAAAACAAAACCAAACAGAAACAAATAAAACAGTAAGCCCTAACAATAGTCCTACGCACGCAGAAATCCAACCCAATGGACACCCAAACCAAATGAAAGCCCAACCCAAACGAAAGCCCACAAGCGAAGAAAGTATATAAAACAAAGAAACCCAGTCAGAAGCACAAAGAACGAGAACTCAGAAAAATAGAAAAAAGTGGGCCCTGATGTCTCGGCTCCTGTGAGTCACGGGCAACCAAGCGAGGGACGTGTCTCGTGCAGAGGCCCCTCTCACAGTCCCAAGCCAGAATTATTTAGCTTTGTACTAGTGTACTTGGAACATTTGTGCTTGATGTAACTTTTATATCTACTAAACATGGCATAGTTGAAACTTTTATATAGTTGAAGCAGACTATAGACATAAGGTACCTCCGGTCTCTGAAAGAGGTCATAAAACTAAATGGTTCATTTATCCATACTTTTCTTGGCTTAATGCCTGAAGCCACAGAATTGAAATTACTAGTACAAAGATATTTGATAACTGATTCTTCAACTTCTTGGGGGAAAACCCAGACCATGCTAACAAACTAGGATCAGAGAAGGCCATACATATTTGAATGCTAAAATACATCAAATATTGAATGCCTTAATACATTCAAGAGTACACTATGATTCTTTCATTTCCTAACAATTCATTGTCCACAGAACAGAACAACTAATATCTCCTAAAGTAGAAATCAAGAAATAAAATATCTTTTAAATTACACAACAGATTCTACCCCCAGCTTGCTTGCAGTAAGGAAAATAAGCAATTGATGACGCCCTTATTGCGACGTTGAAGGAATTTCACGAGGATGTTAAAAGGTAATGAAGCCACTCAAATTTTGTGCACTTAATGTCAAAAATTAGCTCAAGTAATTACAAGATATTCACATCCATACAGAAAAACCAAAAGCAGCAGATACACACATATCAAGCACGTCGCTTACTAAGACGCCAAGAGTTAGGTTCATGGTATCTATCATATAGCGGTTCAATACGTTCTAGACGCTTGCGCTTGCACTTGCTCATCTTGGTGGGATCGGCCACTTTGAAGAACCTGGGTGCCAGTTCCACGAGCCATTTGGGGTCGACGACCATCACCTCGCGCATGTACTCCTTTATAGAAACAAACACCCATTACGGGTGAGGGAATGCCAACGACTCTCAATATTGGCAGAGAAGGGATTGCTAGTTGGTGTTAGCCAGAGGCTCTGATACCATGAAAGATTATGAGCAAAGCCACACTCACTTGGTTGATTGAGTTGTGGGATATCATTGATTTATATAATATTGAGAACAACACATACAAACAAACAGAGACAAAGAGTCCCTAATACAAGGAAACAGAGTCCAGGAAACATGAATCCGGATTATCAGGTCCATCACCTAGGTAACACAACCCTACAGTCTATCACACCCCCGCAAGCTGACAGGGCGAGTAAGCACAGGAAGCTTGGAAACTAAACACAAAAATACAAATAGAAGTAAAGATAAAAATATCAAATGGTGGAGGATGACACTTGTCTAACACTCCTGGCAAATCCGACGATACACTTGAGTCAAGATTTGAAGAACAAACTGGCAGTCCATAGTAGGAAGGCAACAATCCATCAGCGCTGCGAACACAACATACTGGTGAAGGTGGCAGCATACGGCTGTGGTAGTGTGGTAAAGAAACCCATCGAGCATAACATGCTGGTGAAGATGGCAGCAAACGGCTGTACCATGAAGAAAGAGCCTCAGAGGAGGACAATATACGTGAAAAGCCTCAAAAGGAGGACAACAGAATACGGCTGTACCATGAAGAAAAAAAAAGCCTCAAAGGTGGACGATATAGAAGGGGAAGAAACCCAACAGGTTATGAACATGCGGTTAAGCATGGAAAAGAGGATATGCGATTAAGCATGAGGAAGAAAGAGAACATACGATTCAGCATGTGGAAAAGAAAATAAGAGCATGCGATTAAGCATGGAAGAAGCAGCAGGCGTAAAAGAGCCGTGAAGCAAATAGGAAAAATAAAAAAATAAAAAAATAAAAAAATCGGTTGCATGCTGTGCAGCAACAATCATGAAGAGAGAATCGGTAGCTGCAAGTGGGAGGAAGATAATAAAAGAAAGGAAAAAGGGATCAGAAAAGGAGAGTGGTGCCAGAGGAGCACATGAGAAAGAGCACAAAGTGGGGAGAAAAGAAACCATAAAAAAAAGAATTGGAATAAGAAAAACACAAGAGGTTGTCGTGAGAGAGAGTTGGAAGAAGAGAGGATAAGAAAAAAAAAATTAAAGGGGGACAACCATCACGTGGGCTAGGTAGTAAAAGAGAGAAAACAGAAGGAAATGGGCTGAAGAGATAGCCAATAAGCTGGCAAAGGCAAAAAGATGTTGACGCCAAAAAGTGGTTCTTTGACTTTGAGGGTCAACTTAGTAATTTTATGCCTTCGGTAATTTCAAGGGCTTCGGTAGGGAGCGTGATCTGCAAAATAAGAGTACGCTCGGTAAGACCTAAGGCACCGGTGTGGTACCGGCCGTAGGCTCTCCGATGCTTAAGTAAGTTCGGGATTAAGAAAAATTAACTGACAGATCAATAGGCTAGTGTGCCGTACGTTCTGCTTACCTCTATTCTGGGGTAGTTGGCCTCTTTTATAGGCCTTGGGAGGTGTGCTTTTGATGTAGAATTTCGATGTGGGACAGTGGACGTCGCTTGTGGGCGCGCCACGTGTCCTGAGAGTGGGCGTTGCCCTAATGGAGGGATCGGTAGTCTTATTGCCGAAGGCAGTGTTGACCAGCCACTGGGTGCCGAAGGCGACTTTGACCAGGTTCGATCCTGTCCACGTGTTTCTCTCTGATTCGCCGTTCATTATGGTGTAAATAGGAGTCCCCCAAGTCTTCAGGTGAGATTTCTCGGCTGGGGACTTGTTCGTTCTTCATTGGCGGCTAGGGTTGCCTTACCGTTCGGTAGGCTGTAAAGGGGGGCGCGTTGGGTCCTTGCCCCAGTGCCGATCTAGCAAGAGACCTGCCGAGGAGCCCGTGTCGCCACTGGGAGGATTACCGTCCGGTAACCCATCGCGGGGTGCCAATTGCCTTGGTTACCGTTTGGCTGCCCCTGGTGTGTTCAGTGGATTCCGAGGGGGAATTGCCGATCGTTCATTGACTCGGGCGAATTTGAACTTTTCTTTTTCGTCCTCCGCGTGGGAAAGGGGCGGTGATGGGACAGAATGACGCTTCGTCTTCTGTACCCAGCGTGCTATCAGGGGTTCCACTCCGCGCGCGACACGTGGCTTGTCAAATCACGCGGAGCGGCGCCATTAATGCGCCGTTTGGTTTCTCGAGGCGTACCGTTGCGCATTTCGCCATATAAATAGGAGGGGTCTCTGAGGCGAAACTCACTTTGCATTTGTGAGTGAGGCGAGAGCTCTGTCAAGGCGATTTCCGGCGATAGCAAACGGCAACAGAGGCGATTTCCGGTGAGCCAAACGGTAACACAGGCGATTTCCGGTGATAGCAAACGGAAGGCAGGCGCTTTCGTCCTTATACCCCAGTTCTCATAAGGTACCGTCCTGTAACCTTTCATTTTCTTTCTTTTCGTTATGCGTACGTCCTTCCTTGGTTGGAACTAGACTAGAACTTTATGCAAGTGGGGTGTGGTTCGGTAGTCTAGTTGCCATAGGTAGAGACGTAGGCATCGGTAGGATAGCTCTCAGCATGGCCCTTAGTTTCCTTCCGTTGTTTTTTGTAGATGTCTGATAGCGAGTCGGGATTCGAGAGTGAGCCCAACGCATTTGAGGATGAGTCTCCAGATAGGTGAAGGGATACTGAAAGTGAGGAGGTGGGCCAAGCTACCGAGAGTGATAGCGATTCTGAGGTTGAGGTGGTTGGCGAGACGGTCAGGCCCGTGCCCACTCATGGCATCGGTAAGGGGCTTATGACCAGTCAGCCCCTACCGTTGGCGACCGTTTACAGTGATGGTCGGCAGGTTTGCCTGGGTCCGCCTTCCGAGCCTCGAGAGGACGTACGGATGCCGGAGGCGTCCTCTAGTTACCGTCCGGAGGCCTCCACCTCTGGTCGTGGAGAGACTTCCGAGCCGGTTACCCTGCCGAGGGTAACCATAGTAAACAGCGGGAACCAACGGGTACCGATGGGGGTACCGAGAGAGCAGCTTTTTGACGTAGACTACTTGCCGCCCAACAAGTTGACATACCGAGAGCTGGCGAGGATAAGGGCGGAGTTCATGATCCCCCACTCGGTAGGGATGAGGATCCCGGGCCCTACCGAATCCCTGAGCAATCCCAAGGATGGTGAGGTTGCATTCTTCACCGACGTCCTTCAGCAGGGTGTTAGGCTGCCGTTACAGCCCCCAGTTCAAAGGATCCTGGCCCAAATTGGGTATGCCCCTGGTCAGTTCAATCCGAACTTCTGGGCCGTTCTGATGGGGGTAGTGACTGCATTCGGACTTGCCGGTGAAGAGGGACCTTCGTACGAGCAGTTCTCCTACCTCTACAGCATCACCAAATCCAAGAGTACCGATCATGGTGGCTGGGTTCAGGCGAACTGTCTCAAGGCTTCCGAAAGGGGCCACTTTCTGAACGCCGTCCCGACTTCTCAGAAGTCCTGGAGGAATCGGCGGGTGCTGCTCTCTGGTGATTGGGAGTCGCCTTCAGGAGTTCCCGTTCGCTTCCCTATCCCAACCACCTTTCAGATTGCCGGTAGGTTGTTACCATGCCGATCGGCAGATCAATCTTCTTCATTCAGAGGACTAACCTGTTTCGTTATCTTTGTAGGCAAACTGAAGCAACCAACGGCAACCCAATCGGAGCTCCGGCAGCTTGATAAGGTGAGGCTAAGAGTTCCGGCCGGTGACAGGGAATACCCGCAGTTCTTGTTTACCGAGAACCTCATCAGAGCTCGCTTAGCTAACCCTGCCGAGAGTAAGTTTACTTGGTTTTTTTTTTATTTTATTTATTCGGTATACCTCACTTACCGATTTATTCTGCCCTGGTTCAGTGACCGAGGAGAGGAAGAAGGCCGAACTGAGGAAGATGTCGGAGACCTCCAGGCGACGGCTAAGGGTGGTCGCTAAAGGGAAGAAACAGAAGCAGCCACCGGGAGCTTCTGCCGAACGGGCCTCTGAGGCAGACCTCGACGAACAAACTCTGTCCGAACGGCGGAGGCAGCTCAGTGCCGAGCCTGCGGCAAGAAGGGTGCCGGTTCACGAGCCGGTACCCAGCCCAGGCCAGGGTGCCGATGCCGCGTCCTCCAAGGCGTCCGGGAAGCGGCCAATGACAGTAGACCTGGATGCTGCCTCTACTCCCAAGAGGGTGCGGCTTGCCGATCCTCCAAGGGCCATCTTCGCGGTCGAGGACGAGGAAGCACCTGCCGAGGCGGTGACGCAAGCATGCCCCTCGAAGACGGTCCAGTTTGCGAACCACATGATTGTGGGCTCGCAGATGGACTTGTCTGAAATTGATGACCTGCCGAAGAGGGCTCTTCGAGAAGAGGCGGGGCGCGCCTTTCGTCTTCAGGCCTCGGTAACTTTTCGGTTCTCATTTTTTGTTGTTGTTATCTCTCATTCGGCACTAACCTATCGTTTCACTTTTCCAGGCGTCCATGGACATGTGGCTGTGCATGAAAAGGGCGATCACGGCCGTCGAACGCGCCAAGAGAATGTATGAGGACGGCCGCTCCAAGGTTGCCGATGCTGCGAAGGCTCTCCAGGACCACGCCAGTCTCGTGCAGGATATGCACGCTGCCGAACGGCAGATCCAAGCGCACGAGGCGAAGCTTGCCGAGATGCGTGAGGCCCTGGATGGCGCAGAGCGGACGGCCAAGGATGCCGAGGAGGCGAGACTGGCGGTGCAAGCGGCACTGGAGGCCTCCGAACGGGCGAAGGCGGCGGAGGTTGAGGCTGCCGTTAGAGGGGCGATCAGGGATTACCGTTCCTTCACCGAGTTTACTTCCCTGGTGGACAATGAGGTGGCCTCTGAGATGGCGGACCTCATCTACCGATTCAAGCGGTTCAACCCCGGGCAGAAGCTGAACCTAAACTTCGCTGCCGACCCCCCTCCTCTTCCGGAAGGTATTACAGAAGAGATGATCGAGGAGTATGAGGGGGAGGACGCCCCTGGAGATGAACCGGAGGCCGAAGAGGGTGCTGACGGTGTTGCTGGTGTCAATGCCGAGGCCGCTGGGGTCGACGGTGGTCATACTGCCGAAGCTTGAGCTCCGTATCTTGTAATAATAATAGTTTTTTTTTTGTATTACCATGGCCGTTGGCCGTATTTCCGAACACCTTAATGCCGAGGGCATTTTTAATTTAAGTAGTTTTTTGCTTTTATCACTGGTGTTCTTAATTTTACCCATGTTTGCTACTGCCGTAGGCTAATAACTGTTCTAGGATGTTTATTGACTCTATGCCGTTGGCCATTTAGGAGTCGTTTGCTTTGGATTAGCAAAGTGTCTCTACTTTCGGTAGATAAGTCCAGAGTGATAGCACTGCCGTTGTCTGTCAGGACCAACGTACCGTAGGAATTGGTAGGGGCGGGGCCCAATAGCCTTCTGTCTATAGAGATGCCGTGGGCAAGTCTAGGGTTCGTGCTGGTTGCCGTGGGCAAGGCTTTTTGAATCGGTAGTAAACATGGCGAGTGTAGCTTTTAATTGCCGTAGGCAACTGTTGCCGTGGCTCGTTATAATGAGTCCTACCGAAACATTTTTTTTTGAAAAAGCAGACGTAGGCAATGACGTTCCGAATGTGTGCAATTCTGAATAACCTCATTTTATATATATAAGTGCCGTGGGCAAAAATACAAATTCCTCCCTGCCGTTGGCTAGGGGGCTTTACTTAAAATAACTCTTGAGGTGCTCCACGTTCCATGGGTGACCGAGGGTCTTTCCGTCCATGCCTCGAAGTCTGTAGGTTCCCGATCTGAGGATGCCGATGACTTCATAGGGTCCTTCCCAGGAAGGTCCGAGGGTTCCTTCCGTTGGGTTTTTGGTTGCAAGCGAGACTTCGCGCATAACCCAATCTCCGATTCCGAAGGAGCGGGGCCTGACCCTAGAGTCGTAATATCGAGAGACGCGCTGCTTGTACGCTTCATTCCGAAGGTTGGCTACCGTTCGGCGTTCCTCGATCAGGTCCAGGCTTAACGCGACCGCGGCTTCGTTTGCCGTCGGCTCGAAGCTTCCCGTTCGGTAGGTTGACTCACCGATCTCAACTGGGACGACGGCTTCCGAACCGAATGCAAGGCTGAAGGGAGTTTCCCCCGTGGAGGTTCGGTAAGATGTTCTTATGGCCCACAAAGCTTCGGGAAGCTTCTCCGGCCAGGCGCCCTTGGCACTGTTGAGTTGCCGTTTCAAGAGTTTCTTGATTATTTTATTTACGGCTTCCACCTGGCCGTTTGACTGAGGGTATGCCGGAGAGGCGAAGAACACTTCCGCTCCTTGGTTATGAGCCGGCAATGGCGCTCGGTAGTTGTCCCTACCGTACTTGTTTTTATTCTTCTTGGAATGCCCCCTTTGGGAACTTCCGGTATCTTTGCGCTTGTGGCTGTCATTGTATTCGGCAGCTTGCGCCGCTGGTGCAAACGGCGATGCCTGTGCCGTAGAGGGCCGCTGTATGTATTCTTCCTGCCGAGCCGTGGGCTCGGCCCTCGAGTTGAAGTACTCGGCTTTGGCATGAATTGCTGCTTGCTTCATGAGTTCGTCGTACGTACGCCAATTGCTGCTGTGCACCAGATACCGAAAGTGTGATGACCGTAGGCCACTCTTGAAGGCGCCGTAGGCTGCCCTGTCATCGGTATCCGGACACCTCGAGTATTCATGGCTGAAACGTGCGGCATACTCGCGCAGTGGTTCGTCATCTCTCTGCCGAATGTTGTACAGGTCATCGGCAGAATACAGTCTGTCTGTCTGAATCATAAAATGGTTCAGGAAGATCTGCTTCAGTTCGTCGAAAGAGTCCACCGTTCCTGGTTCCAGTCGATAGAACCAATTCAGAGCCGCCTCCGTGAGTGAAGAGGGGAACAGTAGGCACAGTCCTTCGTCACTTAGCCCTCGACACCCTACGGCTGATTGGAAAGAATGGAGATGCGTCAAAGGATCCTCTACTCCGGTGTAGGGGTTATGCGTAGGGGCTGCACATCCCTGTCCTGCCGTGAGTGCCTTATGCGTTCGGTGAAGGGTCCTGGCCGAAGCCTTCCCCAGTCTGGCTCCTGTGAGCGTGTCCTATTGTCCTCCATCTTCTGTACCCTCTGAAGGAGGAGGCGAATGACGGGGTCTCTGTCTGGTATTTCCTCGGCAACCTGATGCGCCGATCGCTGTTGGGACCTGACAGGGTTCACTTCGGAGAACTTCGTCGGGGTTGCCGAACGGTAAGAGGATGACCGGTCGGTGGACGGGAAGTACTCTTTGTCGGACTCAGCAGTGGATTCCAGAACCGGTATCCTTCGTATAGGAGATTTCCTCCCTAGCCCCCTCAGGCGGGGATCGTTTAGGTGCGCATTGATTCTGACCGGCGATTCCTGCCGTTCGGCTTGTCGCTCGTCTTCCCGATCCAACAGCCTGTGTCGACAATCGGAATAGACCCTGCTCGGCCCGTGGGGCCTGTTCTTCGGTGCAGGGACTATCAACTGTTTGGACGGCGCAGGCGTTGCCTTTACCGTCTTCTTGCCCTTCCTCTGCCGACGGGGAGTCTGTAAGCTCTCGGACGATTCTCCGGTCTGAAGGTTTTGCGTTTGCTGCTGGTTCAGCAGTTGTTGCGTTTCATCCACTCTGGTCGAGAGGAAGTTGTTGTGTTCTTGTAGCCTAGCCATGTCCTGCCGAAGGGACACGACTTGGGCTAGAAGTTCCGCGTTTTCAGCGGGTTGGATCACAGTTGGGTTTATTGCCGGGGTATATGGTTGTGGAGCTGGGCTCACCCCGCTTGGCATACCGAACGGCATCCCCTGCTGTGTTCCGAACGTAGTTTTTTCAGTGGTCCCCATATGTTCGGGACAAAGGGTCGATTTGTTTAATCGCTTCCCACAGACGGCGCCAAACTGTTGACGCCAAAAAGTGGTTCTTTGACTTTGAGGGTCAACTTAGTAATTTTATGCCTTCGGTAATTTCAAGGGCTTCGGTAGGGAGCGTGATCTGCAAAATAAGAGTACGCTCGGTAAGACCTAAGGCACCGGTGTGGTACCAGCCGTAGGCTCTCCGATGCTTAAGTAAGTTCGGGATTAAGAAAAATTAACTGACAGATCAATAGGCTAGTGTGCCGTACGTTCTGCTTACCTCTATTCTGGGGTAGTTGGCCTCTTTTATAGGCCTTGGGAGGTGTGCTTTTGATGTAGAATTTCGATGTGGGACAGTGGACGTCGCTTGTGGGCGCGCCACGTGTCCTGAGAGTGGGCGTTGCCCTAATGGAGGGATCGGTAATCTTATTGCCGAAGGCAGTGTTGACCAGCCACTGGGTGCCGAAGGCGACTTTGACCAGGTTCGATCCTGTCCACGTGTTTCTCTCTGATTCGCCGTTCATTATGGTGTAAACAAAAGAGAACAGAAAAACAATAAAGAAAATGCGAGAATACCCCAGTAACAGACCAAAGTGGAAGAAGAAAGAAAAAAAAATTTAAGGAGAGGGGGCAAGACACCCAGCACGTGGGCAACAGAAGAAAAGAGAGAGCTCAAGGGGTAGACACTAAAAATAGTCAAAGACAAAGAAAACGCACGCTGTTAAGCGTGGGAAAGGGAGCATGTTGCAAATTTTAAAAAAACGGAAGAAAAGAAGTGGCTCCGAAAAAGAAGAATAAAAAGAGTGGTTTTACAGGTGTACAGACTGTCCCATAGAGAGCAAACATGAAAGAAACTCATACACTGGGAAGCTCATACGGGAGCGAAACAAAGAGAGGGGTTGGAAAGAGAGCAAAGAGAGAAACAGAGAGGTTGCTCAAAACGTAGAAATGGAGGGGCTGCTTGGTGTCAGCAGAGATAAGTGGCCAATCGAGCCAAAAGAAGGATAGATGGCGGCTGTGCAAGGCAACAGCAGTGTAGCACGGCAGGACAGAGACAAGGCCGGCTAGGAAAAGGCTCAGCGAGCAGTGACGAGGCTCGCAGAGGAAAGGAAATGGCTCGGTGAGCGATGATGAGGCTCACGGAGGAAAGAGATCATGGTGATTAAGGGACGTACTGCCCATAGGAAACAGATCGGGCCATCATGGCCAAGGGACTTATTGCCCATACAGATAAAAGAGAGGAAATTTAATAGAAACAAGGTAATGACATTTTTTTTTTTTTTGTGTTTTTGTTTTTAATACTGGAAGGGAGATAAAAGAAGATGCGTAAACGGCTAAGGTAGAAGAAAAATATGTTGATTATAGAGGAGAAGAGAAGCAAAAGGATTTATAGAAACAAACACCCATTACGGGTGAGGGAATGCCAACGACTCTCAATATTGGCAGAGAAGGGATTGCTAGTTGGTGTTAGCCAGAGGCTCTGATACCATGAAAGATTATGAGCAAAGCCACACTCACTTGGTTGATTGAGTTGTGGGATATCATTGATTTATATAATATTGAGAACAACACATACAAACAAACAGAGACAAAGAGTCCCTAATACAAGGAAACAGAGTCCAGGAAACATGAATCCGGATTATCAGGTCCATCACCTAGGTAACACAACCCTACAGTCTATCAGGTAGATCACCCAATCTGGTTGTCTCTGGAAGAGGGCTCTGCTTGGGTGTATATAAACTGGTTGGTTCTCCACTAGGGTTCTATAACCCTCCTGCGGGTCCTTTCTGTTAGGTATCTATGGTTGTTTTTATATTTTAGTTTATGAAGGTTTTGTAATATTTAGACAAATGGAGATTTTGCAGAGAAGAAGAGAAAAAATGAGAAGGGACTGTTCTATTGCATTTTCACAAATAGTTGGCTTACATAGTGTGCTCGGTAGAGGAGAGAGAAGAGGGATTCTTCTCTAACCGAATTACAGCTGTCACCCTATGAGGTGCTTACACTTGTCATCCCAAATCTAAACTAGAGAATCCACCTGGACTATGATCCAATGGTTCTAATTCCATCACAAATAAAATAAACATAAAAATGATAGAAATAGAGCTTGGTGATTTCGGCTTCAAGAAAGCAGCTGCAGGATTACATTCCAACACTTTCTAGCACCGTGGAAGAAAAACCCCGCCATAATTGCCTTCCTGATCTTTGTAAAATTCTTTCCAGCACTGACAACATCTAGTTTATGCCATTGGGATCAATGTGCCCATTGATCTGGCCATCTACATTTTATGTGCCATCTGCCGTGCTGCATTCGCAACTTCCATGCCCGACTCCCTGCCTTTTGCGTCCTTGATCATGTGCTTCGCCATGGCTTCTCGCGTGCCAGTTGAGCCTACGGATAAGCTTTATTCTCCTTGGTCACCTTTGGACAACATGTGTATTTTTGGCTATAGCTTTACTCCATATTCTCCTGCAGTTAAGCAGCCTCAAGCGGTGGTGAGCCAGACGCCTGGTATGGCCCTACTTCGAAATAGCAATCTGCAGATCAGTCAAATGTTAATAGACAGATGTTAATGAGGCTTTAATAGACAGATATTGAGAATCCATTTAATAGATAGATGTTAAGTTATATGTAATGTTCCTCAGATTACGATTGGACATTCAGCTTATTACTGTAAAATGCATAGGTCCTTATTGTTTTTAAGTGCAAGTGGTAAAATTTTCCGGGTTTAATCATTGGTAGCATCATAGTTAGTAACAGAGTTGAACTTATAGTAAGCAATTAGGCATCAAACATGGAATGTTTCTGTGATTAGTACTTATGTCCTTCGATTGTGTATATATTGTTTGCATGGTAAGTGAAAACCTTTAGAAGATAAGCTCTCTGTTTGAAATCACATCTGTATTCTTTTAAGGTTTAGTGTGAAAGATAAATCATGAAGAAGTCTACTAATGCGATAATGGCTCATATTTTCACATTTTCCTGTCTTCGAAAATTAGTTGCCTTTGTTCTTGAAAACGTATAAAGTGATGGAGAGGTCTTATTATTATTGGAAAATTTTACAATGTTCCCACATCTCTGTAATCTGTATTTGACATTGTACATAGATAATAAAATGACCCACTCAAATACTTCATGTGACAATGAGGTATGAACTTCATCACATTTTGTCTCTTTCTGGTTGTAATAGTCACCATGCATTGCACTCCTTGGCTGGTTTAGTCAATGCTGTTATACTTCAAAATTCAGATAGATTAGAATCAGATGTTTGCTTTCTCTCTGCTTGTTACCAAATACTTTTCGAGTTTAATATATTTGTGTGTCTAGTTATCGTGGTTCTATGAAAAACAATATAAGAAAAACGAATCTTTTCTCTTGTGCTGTTTTTGCTCCCTTTGATGTTTACTTTCTCTCTGTGCTTGTGCTGAAGAAATAATGGAGGCTGAAGAAGAAAATAGGCAATTTGATTCCTAACTCGCATGCTTGTATAAATCCGTTAACTTCAACTTCTGACTCGCATCCAAATAAGAAAGCGAAAAAAGATCCATTGGAACATTCAGCTGGTGAGGTGTACTCAAAGTTACTGCATGAGTTTTTGGCAAGTCAAATGAAACTACAACTCAAAGGAGAGGAGGTCCTTGGAGTGGTTTCAAAGATACCTAACCTCGGTAGATTGCAAGTTTTTAAGGCTGTACGCATAATATTGAGTGGTAACCCAGAAGAATTCTCTCTACTGAAATCTCTTCCTGATGTTGAGAAGACAGAGTGGATACTCTTACTTATTAGTCAATCTTAAGGTAACTTTCTTGATAAAAATTGAGCCAATAGCTCAGGGGATATAAAATAGGTCTTAGACATAAAGCCACTTATCAACATTTACTTTCTCTTAGGAAAAGAAGAAAGTTTGAGATACGCTATCCCTTCTGGCCATGGTATCTCTCTCTCTCTCTCTCTCTCTCTCTCTCTCTCTCTCTCTCTAACTTAATTTCTAGTTCTGCATTTTATGTTGTTTTAGTTTTATGCCTTTAACATATCAAACCAATACTTCACTCTGTAAGATTCCTACTTCATATGTAGATAGAAGAGCGTATATATATTATTGCTTAATCTATCATTGATAGAGTAGTATGACTAATCTATCTTTTTATTCTTTTTCATGTATCATTCTCATTATATACTTGTTCTTGTCCTTGTTCTTATTCACACTCACACTTCCAAGCACTACTGCATAACGTCTTATGTTGGTTACAATTAGCTTCTTGACTTGTTAGCTATGAATTACATGCTTCAAGAACATAACTTATAATCCATTCAAGTTTTCTTGTTTCATGTTTTGAAAGGAGCTTCTAGGGTTCAATTATGTGGTTTAACTGAGAGATTTGAACTGAAATATCCCAATTGTAAATCCTTCTACTCCAAATTAAAGAGAAAAAGAAAAGTATGAACCAATTGGACAGAATATACATGCACATACTCCCTCCTTGAATGAGTTTCAGTAAGAATGCTAGTGTAGCCAATTGGACAGAATTTACTTGCACATACTCCCTCCTTTGATGTAGTTTCCAAGTGCATCACCTTATGATACCTCTTCAAGTTTTCAATTAGTACTGCCTTGTGACATGCCAATTTTCTTCAATGACTATATACAGGGAGCAGAGTTGCCAATTCTTTCCTTTCATAATTCAACATGTTGTTCTGGGCACATGGTAGAAGATGCCTTTTTGTAAACAGACTTTTTGTATTTGGTCAGGCTTGCAATGCTCTATTTTGTGGATTTTAAGATTGTACTAGGCTTACTTGTGAGCTGCAAAATGCCTTGTACCAAAATTTATGTATAAAATGTGTGCTAAATGTGTGTGGAGTACAAGATCGAAGGTCTTCCTGGAAAAGCAATCACAAGCATTTTCCCTCGTTTCAATTTGTAGAAATGTTCAAGTTCTTGCCCATTACTTGCAGATATGTAGTGTTGTGTAGCATAAAGGCTCCATCATATGCAATTCCATCAAGGCCTGCAGGCCAATCACTGCTTTCTCTTGGATATTACAAACATTTGTAGAGCCATAATGAAAACTTGGTAGGCAAAACCAAATACTCGCATTGACCATTTGCTTAAACTCGATAGGCTAGCAAGGGCTTGTAGCTCAAGCGGTTAAGAGCATCTATCCTTACACTTGAGGTCCTAGATGTGATTCCCTCCTCCCAATGTCGCTTGTAACCAAAAACAAGCAAAAAAACTTAATAGGCCGGACCCAGATGAACCTGGTTTTCATAAACTTGCTTGTCAACTTGATAGTGGCTTATTAGAATCCAAATTGGTTGGGGAAGTAATGTCCACCTGTTTTAGCAGATACCCTTTGGGACAATGTTGAACAGAGCACTTAACTTGATTGTTAATGACTAGGGCCCCAAGGGTATGTTCTTGGTATGTTACTTTAGGCCTAAAATAACCCTTTTGTTGTGATGAACTTTGAAGGGTGACCAAGAACATACAAAATTTTGTTCATTAAACCATAGTGTAAGCTGAGAATGAATGTGGAAAAATAAGGCACAAATGGGAAGATAGCTTGCATTCTTCTTATTTTTAACAGACTTTTATATATATCCTACAACGTAAACTAGAAAATAATTATATAAAATAATGAAATTCCAAAACTCTTTTGGATCTGAAAGTCTAACCCTCCGTTTGGATGCGGGAAAATAACTCGGAATTTAGCTAAAAGTCGGGAATTTAAGAGAAGAATGAATTGCCAATTACATAGAATTTTGCTGGGGCACTGTTCAAGCAGACTACGGCCCTCTTAAGCTAATGAGCTAACAACATAGACTTCAAGACAAATACTGTTTGTCTCTCACCAACTTCCCGTACCTTTTTTCTTTTAGATGAGATATTCTAAATTACTCTAAGTTACATGGAGAGAAATTCAAACTCGGATACTGGAAAATAGACACTACCAGAGTCAACTTGACTAACCTACATATGTCGTATATGTATTTTTCACATTGACAACTATGAAATATATAATATTTCATATTATTAATGTTTTCGTTATATAGTTTGGTGTGTTTTGGTCTTCTAGTGGTATTTTTCTATTCAATGTTTAAAGTCTCAAGTTCGAATAACCTATCTTCCATTAATAAAAAAATAAAATAAATATTCAAATAAAAATATACTCAATGTCATATGATCTGTATCTCCTTGAACAGGAAATTATATATACATTAATTAATCTCTTGGCCTCGTCATATAAAGTGGCTTAGTTGACTCTTTTTCTTTTTTGGGTTATTAGCTTGGTTGACTTTGAACTGGAATAACCATCTACCACGCAACGCATGTATATGCAATGACAAAAATCACAGAATAATTTGATTTCACTCATTCTTTGAATTGAGCAACAAGCTAACACAAAATGTTAAAAATGAGAAAGGCAAGTCCCATTGAGAAACAACAAAACGAAAAAAAGCAACTTAATTAAGCATGCATTATGCGTGGGGATGTTTTATCCATGCTTTTGTTGGATCAACTCGACCGAATCATTCAATTTGATCATAAATGTGTGGGTCTTGACTTTTAAAAATCATAAATTTGTACAAATTGGGTTATAGGTTGGAACTAAAACTTAAAAATTGGCACTATTAATTTTGCCACAGAATTCTCAAAGGTTTAATAATTTGCTTTTACAAATACCATGATCGTTTTGGGAAATCTCTCTTTCTGGAGGCAGATTCCAGAGTTGTTTAAGGGAAATTCGTAGTCGAGCTACCGATGTTCATGATAAGGAAAAGGGAATCAAGATTACTAAGAAGGATTGGGAAAAGTTGAATGTACAATTGCTTCATACAACAATTTTCCTACTGCTGCTGGATTGGCTTCCTCAGCAGCTGTTTTTGCTTGTCTTGGTAACGGATAATACCCTATTTTAGATTATATTATTGTTAATTTGTTATATGATTAGTGCCTTAACTTTGAGAACTCATGACTGTGTTAATAATGTTGCGTGGGTACTGGATTAATCATTCTTTGCCAATAGATAGTAGTTAAGCAATGAGCATATCATTGCTAAGCCTCTGTTTCTACTTGCAGTTTTTGCCCTCGCAAAGTTAATGAATGCGAATGAAGATCACAGCCAACTTTCTGCTACTGTAATCAATCTGAGATTTTAATAAGCCATTGCAATCCGACTAAGTTTTACAGAATACTTAACACAATAGTAAGTGCTGATATCGACCCTGAAGAACGTCTCCTTGACAGTAGCTTAATTGATTTTGACAGAGCAAGCCTCCTTTATGCCATTGGGAATAATAATGTGTCCATTGATCTGCCTGCCCACATTTTCCGAGCCGTTTGCCTGGCTGCAACCCCAGACGACTACTATGAAACTCATTCCCTGCCTTTTGGGTCGTTGATCACTAGGTTTGCCATGGCGTCTAAGGTGCGAATTGATCATACGGATCAGCTTAAACAACTTATGCCACCTATCAACTAGATGATGTTTCATAATGATGAGACAGATGAAACAAGTGAAGAATCTGTTGTTGGATTTACTCCTCCTCCTGCACCTGCTTCCGAGCCAAGTCCTCCACAGCTTAATCAGCCTCCTCTGTCCCACACGAAAAGCTTTGAGAAGTTTTCTATAAAGCTGAGGAAGCGCATGGCCCGACTTGCCAATGAGGTCGTTATTTGGGCATCCCATTGAAAGAGCCATTTACAGGTCATTCTAATGTTGAGCTTGCTTTAGTTTATATGTGTTTTTGTCCTTTTCAGCTTTGTTAAACCCTGTCTTCAACTTTCATTTCTAATCCGTTGATTATCTATGACGGAATCAGACCATGTCCACAACATAATTCCAATAATATCTGGGTTCACCTGCATCATGACGGAATCAGACCATGTCCACCACATAAAGGCGCTTGTGAAAGATCATGTTTCACCTGAACATGCCGTTCATCCACATACTCCAAGTTATGGTACCTAGAAATTGATAGCAATACCAGATTACGAATGTTAAAAGTGGATGCTAATAGTGGAAAACTAAGAAGTTTCAAAGTGGTGGTCTTCTGGGATTAGTTTTGATATAAGCAGTCACAGATACAACATATAGTTGAGATGTCAGGAAAGACTTCCTGCAAAATAATAAACTAGCCAACAAAGTTGAAGAGTTTTACAGTATAAATGCAATAAAGGTAAAAGTTCAATTGCGTGTGCCATGGGTTCTTCCAGACCGGCAGTGTTTGAACATATGGCACCCACATCGACTTTACTGTATAAATGCAACAAGGTAACTGGACTTATAATTTGAATTTTCAGTAACAGACAGGTTATCTGTTTTATATCTCAAGTTGAACGTAGTAATAGATAATGAACATACAGCTTTGAAGTAATGCAATCAGAAGTCTGGAAAAGTGTTCTTCTGGATCCCAGTCTCATTGTGCTTCCCATATGTGTTCTTGAACCCTATATGCAGACATAAAAGAATGAACTATCACGGGAAGAATGTTGCAGCCATATGTATTTCATAACTGAATAGGAAAGCATCACCATAAATTTGTACCTTGGGCATAAAAACTACAACAGGATTTGGTGTTTGTTCATCGAACTCTGTGCTGTCCGCCCTTTCTAAACTCAAAACCTAGAACAAGTAATTAAATTAGGGCTGACTTATGATCTTAAAATTAGAAGAAAACATGTTAGTGAAAGAAATGTCACTTATGGATCTTGCAAACTCAATCACGGAAGTCTGCATGCCCAAACAAATCCCAAGATAAGGAACATAGTTCTCTCTGGCATACTTTGCAGCTAATATCATACCTTTCACACCACGATCTCCAAATCCGCCAGGAACCAAGACGAATGCAGCATTCTGCACATGTAGAATAGATTGAAATATAATTACCCAGACCCTCAACTGTACTGGCGAGGGGATGATAATTTAGCACTGAGGTTTCCAACTTTGGGTTTGGAAGAAGACCAGATAGAAGAACAATAAGTTCAAGGGACCACATTTCCAAGCTGTTTAAATTCATGGTCAACTGCATTACAGGTAGATGTATGAAACCAGCCTAAAGCAAACAAAATTGGTCAGAAAATCAATGGATTGTGAAATTCAACACAATATATAACAGTCTAATCAGGACATGCATTGTTTATATCAGAACATGTCCACTGCAAACTGAAATTCCCAACAAGCAGTAGATAAAAAAAAAATGCAATAATCAGAACTGAAATCAAAATTGAACCTAAAATCAAGCTCTGCCTGAGTACCAAAAGAAAACCTAGCTGATTTAAGGACACAAAGTTTTGCTTAAAGCCTTTATTTATCAAATCAAACCTAGAGAACTAGGGAATAGAGAATCAGACTCAGAGTCACAATCGCACTCAAATCTAACTCAAATGAAATCAAAACTAACATTGAAAGCAAAGAGAAATAGAAAGCTCACATGATATTGGGAGAAAACTTAGAAATCGAAGCGACCTCGTCGAAGAAGACGGTATCGCTCTCTCTGGTCTCGCACTGAGCTCGCTCGTCGAAGAAGATCGTAAAGCCGGTCTCGCTCTGAGCTCTCTCTGGTCTCACTGGTCTCACTCGTCGAAGAAGACGGTATCGCTCTCTCTGGTCTCTTTGGTCTCGCCCTGAGCTCGCTCGTTTTCTTTCTTTTTTTCCCCTTAGATGCTTTCGCTCTTCTTGCTCAGAACACGAGCGTTTTGAAAAGAAAAAATAAGTTTAAAAAAGTTAATTGGTCACTGATATATTAAACAACATATGTAAAGCTAGATTGGCATATGTGTTGGTCACTAACTTTATTATTTAAGTTGTTTTTTAGTAACTAACTAGTAAAAGGTGCCCGCGCGATGCTGCGGGTTTTAAAATTGTGTGAAATGTGTATAAAGCGATGAAAATAGGTAGGGAACATCGTTCTATTTATATATACATGAAAATGTAAATAGCGTCATCACAGTTAGTTTTTCAAGTTTTAGTTACAAAAGATAAACTAATATTCAAGTTTTAGTTACAAAAGATAAACTAATAACATGTTTTATATGCTGTTTGACATCTTAAAATATTGGACATATTTTAATAGATCAAACAGCTATAAAAACATCAAAATATGAGAAGTTTTGAGCCCAGCATTGTTCAAAATAGCATGTACAACTGTTTATCTATATACTATTGCTTCGTCGAAGGGGATTTTTTTCTTTTTGATGTCTGTTCAAAGGAGATCAAGCTGTTGCTGGCTTTGTTGCAGAGCTGACTTATGCTGCTTTTCCTCAGCAGAGATTTTAACTCTGTTCCATAAAGTTAGAAAATACCATGTGTTAATGCTGATGAATGAAAAAATTTAGAATGAGAGCAATAACTAATATGATAGAATTAAGTTAAAGAATCAAACATTACAAACAATAATGTCGATATATTAAGCATTGTATTAACTTGAGGGACAAAAGTATAAGTTCAATCCATTAAATCAATTAAATAAAGGAAATTTGGGTGAAATAATGCATACTCCTTTTTTGGGGTAGTGATTCCCACATTGCCTGATGCAATCTTGGTTTTGAGAGAGATAAGCAGGGCATATCAGAATCTGATACATCTTTCTGTAGAGCATTTGCAGCATGAATCATGTCAGTTTTCTCCTTAGTTGTATCGTCACTTGGATACATGCAAAATAAAGGAGAAAAAAAAAGAATGAGTATATACATTAATTGACATGTATATATTGATATAAAGAAGTGAATTCTCATATAAATTCTTACGTTTTGAATTTTTTTTGTGTTTGGATGAGAGAAGAGAAAAGCCTTTTTTTGACAGCAATTCTTGCCTTTTCCTTTGAGGCGGACATGGGTTCATTTGGAGATGAAGTGGATGAAGCAGTAAGTGGTGTGGAAGTTTCTTTTGAGAGCGGTGGCGAAGTGGATGGAAATATTTGGCCGGGTGTGTCTTTCTTTTCATATTGAACTAATGCTTGATTAGATGGGCTGGAGCTTGATTCGAGCAGCTCCTCAATGTCGTCAAACACCGCTTGAATCAAGAGATCACTTCTGTTCAAATCATTTTTAATGGCTCCAAAGCGCAGCTGAAAAAGTCTGTATTGGCCTCTGACTTGAAGAATTGCTTCTGGGAATTCTTCTTGGTTTGTAAAACCTTTCTCAACTACCAACTGATAGCAAGAAATTCCAAACAATTGCTCTGCTGCTTTTCCAATGATCATGACATTTGCCTCATCGCTTGTATCTTCGAGAATCAATCCTACTTTAAACCTGGATTTAAAATTAACGGGATGTTATAATATTAAGCATAGCTGCGGTCAAAATCCATGGAAAGAATATATGAAAATAATTGCTGTTATTTATATTACCAAGGTAGAGGGGCTTGGGCTTTTGTGATATGCTTTGGACACACCAGTTGATTATTGTGGGCAACGGTTCTTAGCTGCTTGAAGCAAGATGGACATGTCTAATACCACCATCCACCACGCGTATCAAAACGCGTAATGGCCGCTCTACATGTAACAAAAGTATTCTGCAACATATTTAAGAAAATTGGTTAATTTTATAGTAATAAAAAATATGAGATAAAAGATGGCAGGGAAAAATATGAAATGAGTTTTGGTTCTAATAATTGTCAGGTTGTGTATTGATTTGGAAGCAATGGAAGCCTAAAAGGAGGGCGTTGATGTTTTTACCTTATACATGTCTGGATCAAGAACATTCAATTCAGCCACAGAGAGTCTTTTAGAATTGCCTAATTGCTGAGGTGCAGAATGCGGCAACATTCTTATAGGGTTTGTAAAATGATGGAAGCTGCATTGGTTGTGTGTTTTTTTTTTTAATTTAACATAAGAGGGCTTATTAGTTCATGTTAAAAGAGAAATGTACATCCATATTAGAGAAGAAGTGTGAAATATCATACAATGTTTTGTACGCTTGCAATTCTGGTATATCTGGGTTGATGAAAAGCAAAGTCGAAACGGTGCTATTTAAGACAGTTTGTCCTGCATATTAATAAATAAGAGATTAGATTTGTTTTTGATGAAGATATTTGAGAATGATTAATAAAAAGAATGAGAAACAAATTGTATACCAGATATTTGAGAATGATTAATAGAAAGAATGAGAAACAAATTGTATACCTTGAAATTCTTTAACTTTAAGGCTTGTAAAAACCACAAATGTAGGCGGTAGTAACTGTTGTAAAGCTTTCACATCAAAAGTTTTTGCTGTGTCACCCCACAAAGTGACTCTAATGTTCTCTCTCCTGTAGCAACAGAGGAAAAAAAGAATTTTAACAAAAAGGCTAATAGGTTGACAATTTATGGATGTTTTGTTAACAGGTTTACCGTATATTCTGAATGTGAATTTCACACTTTGTTTCAAGCCTCCCATTGTCTACCATTTTGGTTTCCAGATCTTGCACGGCAGAGACGCGGCCCAGAACATCTTGGAATTTAACAAAATAACATTATAAAATTATTAGAATATGTAAAACCTTAGATACTCAAAACGCCATTTAAAAAAACTAATTGCATGTGTATCAAAATGCCATTTAAAAAAACTAATTGTATGTATATACAGATTGTACCTGTTAAAATTGTATTATCATTTATCCGAGAGGGCAGGTAGTTGTAATCAAGAAAGTAGAAACGATGTGTTGGAATTGTTGGCTGAACATTCAAAATTTTTTTGAAAACCGTCCTTGCATTGAAGATCAATGATGCAACATGTGGAACGACTTGGAATGACGGTTTGCTCTTTGTGGTATAAAAATGATTGATGTCATAAACACATCCAGCCTTTATCCTTGGAGCCACCAAGTCATAATCAATCTCTCTAATTGTTGCTTGAATCGCATGTCCCTGCATCATTGGAAAAAGAAGAAAAAAGTTACTGACAAATAGACCACAAAGGGACAATTCATTAGTGAATTTTAAAAGTAGGATATGGTATATAACAAACCGACATAAGCAAGTCATCAATCTACTAAACTAAAAGCATTGATGATTAATGAGGGAGAAAGTCATTGCAAATGAATTCAGTTGTTTAACTACGGATGTACATTCAATTGAAAGCAATAACATTTAAAATGTAAATTGTTGGACAAAATTAAACAAATTTGTTAAGGATTAGATCGTAAAATTATAAAAATTTGTTATGACAAATGGTAGGAGTTAGATTGCATAATTAACAAAAAGAACTGTTTAAAAAGACCTGCGTTAACAACCAAACATCAATGTCCAAGCAGATATATGAATTCATGTATATCCTGTTACTATTTAAGTTGAAATAGTATAAGGGACTGATTTGCTCACCATTGTATCTACCAAGATGCATTGTAAACCAGAAAATTGATCATCTGATTTGAAGACTTTTGGTCTCCATGTTCTGCACACACGAACTCTAATTGTAACGCCGAACTGAAATGGTTGGATATCACGGATCGGAGCAATGTTCATTGTGTCTTGAATCTGAAAAAAAAAAAAAAAAGGCTTTTATCACTCTAAAGATGTATACAAAATTATCTAGCAGTTATCAACATCCTCAAGTTTTTAATATCTCTAACATGAAATCACCAAATCAATACATACTACACCAAATTAGTGTAAAAACATATGAATATAAAAACAGAAAATAAAAAAGAAAAAAAACTAATATGAACAACAATAGATCATCATACAATTTAGATATATCAAGCATTGTATTAACTTGAATATAAAAAAACTAATATTAACAACAATAGATCATTACACAATTTAGAGTAACCCATCAACAGCTGATGAATTGATTGTTTTTTGTTGGGGACGAAAGCAAGTGTTTCTAAAACAGAGAATAAAAATATAAAAGTTTTTGAATCTTAGATCCCTTTTTAACAGAACCTCTTGATTAACATAACCAAAAACAACCACCAAAAAGAAATTAAGAACTTCATTAACATCCCTCAAATATAAATCCTTTTCGACATTGGCAATATCACAATGCAGCCATAATCAAGTAATTAATCAAATTAAATAACAATGTTAGCAGAATTGTAGATCGCTGGGCATTGTTTTATATCAGATTTTCCAATTAACACAAATATTAGAGTCTCTAGAGAGCTTGAACCTAGCTTAGCATAACCAAGTTCAAAAATGGTTCTATAAAGTATCAGGCTACCGGATTTCTCCTGTTGAAAGAGGTATCTTAATAAAATTAGAAGTCACAAACTAAGAGCGAATTGAGAATGGTTATATTCATATTTTCTGAGCATAGATATATTATACAGAAAGAAAAGTTGGCCAAAGAGAACTACATAAAAAGATATTTATTTAATTAAAAAATGAGGGTATATATATACCTATTATCCAAAGCAGTGTGTAACTTAACAATGATTTCTTCCTCCTCAGCAATGATGTTCACTCTCCTCAAGTCAGCCCTCAGATAATTTATCCACCTCAGTCTGTAACTCTTCCCACACCTCAGCAATCCTTCAAATCACACACAAAGACATTGATTTGTGTATATTTACAGCCAAATGAAGACACATTGAGAATATATATAAAGGATCCTTTATTGCAAAAATCTTTCAAGGCTAGCTAGCTACCAGAAAAACCATTAAATAGCAAAGCTAACTCTGTTAACTTGGTAAGGTTTCCATAGTCTTCTGGAATTGGCCCTGTTAAATCGTTGTTAGAAATATCAATAATACTCAAGTTCAATGCTTCAACCACTTGAGGTACATCCCCAGACAGGCTGTCGTAGAAGAGATAGATTATACTCAAATTCTTCAACATAAACAAACTACTTGGGATTGTCCCATTTAAATTGTTGCATGCCAAACCACATAAACCAGTCCCATAAACCAAAACAAAACAAAAATTATCAAATTCAAATCCCTAGTCTCATAAACCAGTAGAAGAACGAATTTGAATTAAAACCCTGTAGTAAAAGAATGAACATATCTTTAAACAGAGCTACCCAAATAGCAGCATATTCTGCTTATCAAAACAAAGCCTCCACTCTAGAATACCATATATTTTATATATTAGTGGATAGCTCTAAGCATAGGACTTCCCCATCAAAGTAATTCATTTACTGTGCAGTGTAAGTTATCAGTGTGCAAAACACTCTGATTTCAGTAACAATAAAAATTCCAAGAATCTCATTTGGTTCTTGATAGAAACTAAACAAATTCTTGGATTGCAAAACTTAGCAGAAACAAATTGGGGAGTAGGAAACCCAAGCTTCAGTAACAAAATCAAGCATTGGCATAAGGAAATCGCGTTCACATCCTAATCTAAAACCTAAAACACTAAACACTAAACAGAAACTGTCAGACTTGTTTCGAATTCTTGAACTGAAAAGTAAAAACCACCTTTTCAAAAACAAAAACAAAAATTGAAAAGAAATCAGCGCATTCTGCATCAAGCTTCAAGAATCTATAGCATTGAGATCATCAGAAACAAAAACAACGACAAATACAATAAGAGATATATATTTATTAGAATTATTGCCTAGCACACAGAAAATCTATAACCAGACGCAAACACAAAATATATATTTATTAGAATTATAATTCTGCTCTGGAGTCATAAAAAAAAAAAAAAATTTAAAAAGGAGGAGTCTATAACCACACGCAAAAAGAATATCAGTCACACAGACATCAATTACCAGATTGATGAGCAGACTGGGGGTTCTCATATTGATCACTCCAATTCTTTTTCCTTAGATCTTCCTCCCTGTAAGAACAAACCAAACTCAATTTCTGATTTACTTCTCAATTTTCAACATGACAAATGAATAAACCAACCTAGAAAAACAAAAAAACGTTAAAACCAACCTCTTTTTACGAAACCTAGAAATCCTTTGAGGTAAACCCGTGCGATGAGAAGAAAGATGAAGCGCAGCTGGAATGAGAACACACGAACTGAACATCTGAGATGAAAACCGATGAGATAAGGACCAAGAGGGCGGCTGGATTTGCAGCACGCCTCCCCAAACAAAAATCGACGGCTCCCCACGGATGCAGAACAGTGAACTCTGATCTTCCATGGCTGCCCCCAATCAGCCCAACCAACTGGTTCAAAACGGACTGGAAAGCTCTGAGCGAACGAAACCTTAGAATCGAAAGAGATGCGAATGGGAAGGGGCAAAAAGGGAACATAGGGAAGAATTAAGTAAAGGGCAAAATCGACAATTAACTATTCCTAAGCTACAGTCTATGAACAGTCTAGGAACAGTGAAACTTCTGATCAGCTTTAGTATATATATAATTTCAATACTGATCAGAAAATTTAGTCATTAAAAAATAAAAAATATGTCTGAATCAATTTACTGACCATGTAGTATTATTGGTCATTAAATTCACTGTATTTGTGAACATTATTAATGTGGTCACAAGGAAATTGGTCACTACTGACCTTTTTTCCACTTCCACTTATCACTCCCTTGTCATAAACACTTGTACTACAAGATGGTGATCTGAAGTTTGCCATAAGCTTAAATAAAGACGATGTAGCGAGCACCATAAGCTTCAAAAGAATTTTCCTAGTTCTAGGCTTAAGTATAATTTTTATCTAAAGGATCTCTGAGTTGACAGCAGGAACTGATTCAGCCTAATACTGTAAAAGAATTGTCCCTTGAATATCTTTTTATGTACAGCTGGTAAGAAAATTTTCGGGTTTTTACTGGTGGAAGGAAAGTAATAAACTTGAAGTTAGCAACTAGCACCGAATGCTTCTGTGGTTAGTGATTTAGTATTAAAGAGAAGCTCTGTTTCTGATCATATATGTAAGATTGATTTTGATTGCATTAATTACTAAAAAATATAAGCTCTGTTTCAGATCATATATGTATTATTTAAGTGTGACTGGAACAGTTTTGAGTGATGAATTTTCCTATTTTCACTGGGGAGCTGCCTTTGAATTTGATATTTTCGGGAGTGATTCGATGCTTTTCTCTCTTTCGAAAACTTAAACAAAATTAAATATTCACCATATTCTCCATCTTCTGTATAATAAAAATGAAACTGCTTCTACATGTGATCATGAACTCCAACACATCTTGTGTCCTTGTGGTTGTAATAGTCAGCAGTTAATGCACTCCTTTGCTGCTTTACTGGATGTTTTTTACACTTTACTTTCTCTCTGTTATTGTGCTGAAGAAAATATGGAGGTTAAACAAGAAAATGATGAGAATTTTATTCCCAACTCGCATACTTCGACACATCTATCAACTTCAATTTCCGGCTTGCATCCAAATAAGAAAGCGAAAAAGGATCCATTGGCACAAGCAATTGGTGAGGCGGCAGACTCACAAAAGGAGTTTTCGGCAAGTCAAATGAACCGCAACTCAGAGGAGAGGATGTACTTGCAGTGGTCTCAAAGATACCGAACCTCAGTAGATTGCAAGTTTTGAAGGCCGTACACATGTTATTGAATACTAATCCAGAAGAGGTCTTTCTACTCAAATATCTTCCTGATGATGAGAAGACAGAGTGGATAATACTGCTTATTAGTCAATCCTGGGTCTAACTTTCTTGATAAATGATACTGAGCCAATTATTTCTCAGGGGTTTAAACTTTTGCATAGAGAGTCACTTATCAGCATTTACTCTCTCGCTCTCTCTCTCATTGATCCAGTATTAGGAGTGATCTTGCTTTTTATTCTTTACATATACAATATTATTTATATCCTTTTATGTCCTTTTACACACACTGAGCTTCTTGACATGTTATGGGCTTTTAATCATGCTTCAAAGACATACTTTAAATCCATTTATATATCTTCTTTATTTATTTATTTCTCTTGTTTGACAGTGCTGTAGATAAAATTTATCCATCAGATTTGCATCAAACAAAGAATAATTATTTACAAAAAGATACTTTCAAATGAAAAACAAGATTTTTAGATTACCAACAAAGAAAACAAGATTTTTAGATTACCAACAAAGAAAACAAAAAAATGATGGAAAAAACAATACAGCAAAAAGAAAGACAAACTAAGAATAATGGATCATCATCTTAACAAATAGAAAGACAAACAAAACATGGTTTTAGGAGCCATAAGGTATGCTAATAGTATCAAGATGAAGTAAACAGAAGCATATATGGTCGACATTAGAAGCTTCCTTTCTCAAAGTGCATCACCTTAATGTGTGTGGTGGAACAAAAAAGAAAAGTGCAAGACTTACCCCACCACCAGAATATTCTGTAGCTATAAAAGCATCAGCATCTAGTTTGACTCCACCAATCCCTGCATTGTTCACCTGTGCAGAACCCAACTGTATCACTACATGTTTTATTTAGAAAAAGTAAATAAATCTAGAAAATATAAAGAAAAAAGAAATTTGAAAGATATGAAGTTCTTTCTTCTTATAACTAACCTGAAAGTCCAAGGCCTTCAAATAGCCTTGCTTTGGAGGCCAATTGCTTGACAGTTTCTAATCCAATCCCTTTGTTTGTACCTGTAACAACTGCAAATCTGAAAGAGCAAAAAAAGAAAGCAACAAAAAATTCAGGAAAGAAAGTGAAAAAAAAAAGAGAAATTGTCATATTTGGCAAAAAAAGCATAAACAAGTGACATACCTCTTTGTTGCTTCTGCCTTTGATGATTTGATGTAGGACCAAGTCAAATTATCACTTTATCTGTTCAAATGGGAAGAGAGAGAGAGAGAGAAAGAGCTAATAGGGCCTTCGGGTGGGTGCTAGAGAGCTCATCATAATTAATCATACCATAAAATTTTTAGTGCCATCCACATATGAGATGTTTATTAGATATTCAAGACCCATCAGCAATGCGGCTATATTCTGTTGTGTGGTTTCGAGCACATGAATATGCGACTGCAAAAATAAAAGGAGACAATTAATAACATCCTTATTGAAGGCTTGAAGATTAATCATAATCGCAAACTCTTTTATGGATGAGTAAACAATAATTATAGACAACACAATCGATCAAGCTTAAAGATCCTGTTACGAAATAAACCAAACAGCAGAACTATCATATCCAAATAAGGCTGGTGAAGGCAAGGCTATCAACATATTCATCTGAAAGAGAACAAACTTGCCTTGTAAAATGAAGGCAAGGCTATCAACATATTCATCTGAAACAGCGCCAAGTTCTGAATGAATGCCTGAAGAAACAGCATCATATGAACCAGTTAAATACATTTGCATAAGCTTGAGGGAAGAATAGTCTGATTTGTTCCAATAAAAAATAAATTAGGAAATCAGAAAATTTGCCCAAAGTTATATACATTGAGAATATGTAAATTTTATGTCTGTGTAGTTTAAAGAAGACTTATGTCTTTGTAAACTTTTCAATAATGAGTAATTTTCTTCCAAAATACAATTGATTAAAATAAATATTTACTTTTTATTTTCTTCCAAACTTTTCGATTATGAGTAATTTTCTTCCAGAATAATGTTATGTTAAATTAGGCATAACATACAGAAAATTGATAGTGGCACATGTAACTAGACCATGAATATATTATACATCTTAACATATTGTGCATTGTAGACTTCACCAAAACTAAGTGCTGCAACCTGAAAACCAAAGAAGCATATGATGAAACCTAAATGATTGAAAAGGCAAATATCCCACTCTAACATTGCGTCAATCCAATGCAAATGATTTGTGTTTTGGATCAAAGTCTTTCCATGCTTCATACTGTGTTTTTCCCCTAGCATGATTAGTCTAAATCTGGGTTTCATGGTCTTACAGGTAGATGTATCAAACTAGTCTAAGGAGGACTGTTAATGGGGTAAACTTTGATGACTAATAATCAAAGGCGCCTAAAGCAAACCATTATAATAATGAAATTCAACACAATATAACAGCCTCTGTTTATTTATCTTACTCTTAGTCTTAGACTTCCAAGTTATCAGTAACTCAGAAAATTGAATAAGAAGATGCAATTTTACAGAAAGGGAGATTTCAAAAAGCATCTTGTAATGGACTTAACGAATAATGCTATAAGGAATAAGATTTAGACTGAGAACAGAGCCAAAGGAGAGGATGGTAAACAAATAAGCATCGAATCATATTAAAAGGTAAAATAAAGGCTTGCTAAGTGTAGCAGAAGTTTAACTCTATACTCTATTTTCACTCCAGTATGTTTCATCATAACCACGAAACATAAAAAATGGAGACTTTGTGAACCTAAAAGAAACTAGATAAACTAGACAAAATGTAGACTCTGTACTCTATTTTGTATCCTTTAAATAGAATACTTGTTGGTTTGGGGGTCTTTCCCCTATTGCAGTTATAAGGTGTTTTTTGGTAACATAGGGGGCACAGCCTAAACCAAAAAGACTAGTCGCAGTTATAAGTTTTCAAATCTACATACTCTGTACACGGACTATGCTCTGAAAGCAAACATGAATAGTGCAATAATATTTTCCTCAAGTAAACCGAAGCCTCTGCAAGCTTGAAGCCTTAATTTATCAAATCAAAGCCTCCATGAACTAAATTGAAGACTCCAAGATAAATAAACACAAAATATACCCAAAACAAAATCATAGTTAGGAAAATTAATATCACAGTGGAACTCAAAATCACAGTGAATAGAGAATTGGGGAATTAGAGAATAGAGAATCACAATCACAATCGCACTCAAATCAAACTCAAATGAAATCAAAACTGACATTGAAACCACAGAGAAATAGAAAGCTCACATATATTGGGATTTGGGAGAAAACCTAGAAATTGAAACCACAGAGACGAAGAAGATGACGAAGAGGACGCTCGCTCGACGAAGAAGACGGTCGCTCAGTTTGCTCGCTCGCTCCGTTCCTTCAATTTGCTCGCTTCGTTCCTTCTTTTGAGTAAATAGTCATTTGAACGAATAATAAATTTAAACAAAAGTTAATTGGTCACTATGTGTAATTTAATTAAATAGTAGCCCACGTGGCAATATATGCTGGTCACTAATTATGTAATTTAAGTTGTTTTCAGTAACTAAATTTAAATTATTCACTATTTATCACCAAATCTGGTCATTAAAAATTAAAAATTATGCCCCAATCACTTTAGAGACCATATAACATATTTAGTCACTAAATGCATACCTTTTGTAACCATTCTCAGTTTAGTCACCGAGAAATTGGTCACTACTGACCTTTTTTCTTGTAGTGGCACAAGTGTGTGTGCTCCATGGAGAGCTTGATGGGTTGAGGAAAGGAAGAAACCACAAGAGCAATGAAGGCACCAACAGATGCACCAACAGAGTGCCTGTTGCTCTCCAAAAAGATCACCCTTCCGCCAGTGATGCAGCACAGCAAAGCAAGTTTCCCTTTGCATTTCCCTCCACTCTTGCTACAATTCATGCTTATAACACCATGTAAGGTGTCACTGACACACCAATTATCTCAAAAAAACCAAAAAGAGAATTCGCATAGCTTGGAAGTATTAAACACTTTGGGATGGGCATCACGATCATTTTTGTTGATATTATGACATAATTTGGTATGCTAAAAATCAAACACTAGTGGGTCGAGACCTTTGCCCTTTTTTTCAAAAAAATATAGCGTTGAAAAGGAAGCACATACAAATGAATCAAAGTTCCTTTCTTCGTTTCCAAGCTAAGAGCATCCACAGTGGGGGGTGTATATGGGGGTGTATGTTAAATATACACCCCTTGTCACCGGAATCGTCTCCAATGGGGAGATGTAAAGGGATGTAAATATACATTACCACCATGGGGATGTAAAATAAAATGTATATTTACATATATTTTTACATCCTTTGCAGGCGGGACCCACCCGAGAAAAGAGAAGAAAAATGAAGAAAAGTCAACATAAAAGGCTGGGACCCACAGCTACAGTAATTGCTGGAAAAAAATTCACATGTTGTTTGCTCATTTGTGGTTTTCATGCTCCCCCAATGTTTTTGGATGAAATCATATCTTCTCCGAATTTAAATATTTTTTGATATATTTGTTTGAAAAATTAAAATTAACCTAATACAAAAAAAAAATTAAATTTATAAAGTAAACATAAAACACAAATTTAACATAAAAACGAATTAAGACAAACAAAACAATTATACATCTTTTTCTATTGGAGTAAAAAACGTATTTACACCTCCCGGAGGTGTAAAAGGGATGTAAAAGTGGCTTTACACTTCCGAATTTATACCCCCACTGTGGATGCTCTAAGGATGGATATGCATTTCTCTTGCTTACCCCGTCCTCATCAATCACGGGTTGAACAATGGAAATAATTGTCATATACAGTAACTTGAAAAAAGTAGCATCGTGCCAAAAGTTGGAGTCGTATCTCTTCAAGTCCCAAGTGCTCTAAGAAATAAACGACATCTTAGATCACATTTGGTATGTTTCAACGGACCATCTTTTCTTCATGGGCACATATGTATATGTGCTTGAATGGATGTAGTCGATCATTCATGCCCACTTTTTTGTTTGCTTTTTTTTATTTTCTGATAAGTTTGCATGTGAATTATATTTATAATGCATGTGATTACTTTGAATGATTCTGAAATTGAAGTTGACATATGTACATATGTGTACAAAGAGACACATCATGAACAGTCTAAATGATAATATGTGGTTGGTGGCCGAATTATACTTTCATGTATGGTATTACTATTAATAAATAACATGTGCAATATTTTCAGTTTTTTTGTTTTAGTACAAGTGATAGTCAGAACTAAATGAGAGTGTGGTTTCTCACATACACTACCAAGGTGCCATGAAGATTCAAACCTGATACCATTAGTTTGCAAATCAATTTTTTTTTGCTTACCAGAAACAGTAAATCATTGTTGTCTTAGTTCTGTCCATTGAGGTTTTAAACTACCCCATTCACCTAAGTACTAATTTCACCTTCTCTTCTTCTTTTGACTTGTCAGTCTACTTTTCTATGTATCGTATTTGAGACGAACTAGAAAAAGACAAACCCATATAAAACTAAAACAATTAAGTCATCACTTGTCCACTTGCATCATGAACAAATTTTTTTTTTCCCACAGACTGTGGTATTGACTGAGAAAGAGTCTGGAGTACGTTCTATAACTTTTTTTTTTCTTTTTAAAGTAAACTGAATGTTACAGCACACAAACCCACACCCTTCATACTGAAGGTGAAAGATCTACACTTTGGAAACCCCCCTCCCCCTCCCCTACATTATTTAGAGAGAAAAAAAAAAAAAAAAAAGAGGAATAAGTATAGAATTAGGGGAACAAGAACCAAAGCTATTATTTCTTTCTTGGGTACACAAGTGATAGTCTCTGAACTAATTTAAACTAATGTAATCTACACGGAAAGGGATTTGAACTTGGGTGGAAGGGGTAAGCTCGCCGTCCTAACCAATTAGCCTAACCCACATTTGCAGATGTATACAAATACAATGATATAGTCCAAACTACTCTAAATCTAAACTACTATATTACCTTCCTTTCATAGCCAATATGACTTTTTCCCTTCAAACTAATCATGTCTTACCTACAATCCATCATTTTATTTTTCTATTAATAAAACTCAATTTTTATAATTAAAACCTGATGATTGGATTTGACTCATCCATTTACCTAATTAAACTTAAAATCTAATTTATTGTAATTTTTTTAGATCCCAAAAAAATCCCTAATTTGTGTTATCAGAATGCACATAACACATTAATGATGTTTCAATTTTGCATAGATTTAGGAAATTTTAAGTAACTTTTTCCTCTCTTTTTAAAATCAAATACTCTTTGTTTTAGGTTCCCGCAATTACCTACATTTTCTTAGGTACATTAAAACAAACTAAGGTAATTAATTCTTAGTTAAAAAAAAAACTATGAATAATTAATTCACCTATACAATCTCGGTAAATTCTTATACCTACAAAATATAGGTAAAATTGGTACCCATTTTTATTTTTATAAATAACGTGCCTATTTTTTCATAAATAATGTACCTATTTATTTATAGAACTAATTTCAATAGTAACGTTTTTTTTTAATTTTATAGAAACAATGTACCTATTTTCACATAATTAATGTAACCTTTTTCTTTATAAATATTTACGTATTTTTTATATAGATAATTTACCTTGTATTAGATATGTAGAATATAGGTAAATTATTTTTTAGTAGACATGGTCACAATAATTTTTATGTTAATAAAAATAGCGTACCAAGTCTAGAGTTTTGGAATTGCAAGGCCTACATTTTATAACAAATATGTCGATGTAGCATACAAATACAACGGCTACCAAAATCACGAGAATAACCACGAGTAGCACCATCTAAGTTAATTTTAAAGTTAAAATACTTGATGTTGACGCTAAAAAATGGTTCAACACT
Source organism: Prunus kanzakura (assembly GCA_020521455.1). Taxonomy (NCBI): domain Eukaryota; kingdom Viridiplantae; phylum Streptophyta; class Magnoliopsida; order Rosales; family Rosaceae; genus Prunus; species Prunus kanzakura. The sequence continues at coordinate 28,513 of BPUM01000288.1, read as the reverse complement.
TTTTAGCCCAACTTAGAGATAGGGTGTGATGATGATGGGTGAAGGTGAGGACCTTCAGCTAGTGTGTGAGGATTTGACAAACGATAAACATACAGAAGACAAGATATACGTGGTTCACCCTTAATGAATGGGCTACGTCCACGGAGAAGTATATTCTCATTATTATAACAATGTGTATTTACATTTGTACAAGGGGCTGGGCCCAAATATAAAGAGACTAAAGATCAAGCCCATGACTGATTATAAGGCCCAACCTCAGGGGATCCCTTCCTAAGTGGAGAGTGGTCTCCTTTTATAGATGAGAGGGAGTCTTCACTTCTTGCAATATTTCAATGTGGGACTCTTTGCCTTGCTTAGAATTGCTTCTAGTTGCTTGGTCAAATATGGTGTAAACAGAAGCCCCCCAAGTTCTCAAGTAAGGAGGTACTTCTTGGTTGGGGACTTGTAATTTTCAGTGCATTGACCGAGCAACACCTTAGTCTTCTTCCAAGCTGTATAGTGTGGTGTGGATGGTGCCGAATGCATTGCTCGCACCTAATGATGACAGGGTGCCGAAGGCTCCGCTCTGCCTAATGATGATAGGGTGCCGAAGGCTTTCCTTTGCCTAAGGATGGCAGGGTGCCGAAGGCTTCCCTTTTGCCGAAGGATGACAGGGTGTCGAAGCCTTCCCTTTGCCTAAGGATGGCAGGGTGCCGAAGGCTTCCCTTTGCCTAAGGATGGCAGGGTGCCGAAGGCTCCGATCCGTCTAATGATGACAGGGTGCCGAAGGCTTCCCTTTGCATAAGGATGGCAGGGTGCCGAAGGCTTCCCTTTTGCCTAAGGATGACAGGGTGCCGAAGGCTTCCCTTCCGCCTAAGGATGACAGGGTGCCGAAGGCTCCGCTCCGTCCAATGATGATAGGGTGCCGAAGGCTTTCGTTGTATAAGGATGGTAGGGTGCCGAAGGCTTTCCTTTTGCCTAAGGATGACAGGGTGCCGAAGGCATTGCTTCTGCCGAATGATGACAGGGTGCCGAAGGCATCGCTTCTGTCAAAATGGTGACGGGGTGCCGAAGGCATCGCTCGCGTCAAATGATGACAAGGTGCCGAAGGCATCTCTTCTGCCTAATGATGACAGGGTGCCGAAGGCATCGCGCGTGTCAAAATGATAGACGGGGTGCCGAAGGCATCGCTCGCGTCAAATGATGACAGGGTGCCGAAGGCATCCCTCGTGTCAAAATGATGACGGGTGCCGAATGCATCGCTCGCGTCTAATGATGACAGGGTGCCGAAGGCTCCGCTCGTGTCAAAATGGTGACGGGGTGCCGAATGCATCGCTCGCGTCTAATGATGACAGGGTGCCGAAGGCTCCGCTCGTGTCAAAATGGTGACGGGGTGCCGAAGGCATCGCTCGCGTCAAATGATGACAGGGTGCCGCGAAGGCTTCCCTTTGCATAAGGATGGCAAGGGTGCCGAAGGCAACGCTCGTGTCAAAATGATGACGGGGTGCCAAAGGCATCGTTCCCGCCTAATGATGACAGGGTGCCGAAGGCATCGCGCGTGTCAAAATGATAGACGGGGTGCCGAAGGCATCGCTCCCGCCTAATGATGACAGGGTGCCGAAGGCATCGCGCGTGTCAAAATGATAGACGGGGTGCCGAAGGCATCGCTCGTGTCAAATGATAACAGGGTGCCGAAGGCGTGTCAAAATGATGACGGGGTGCCGAAGGCATCGCTCCCGCCTAATGATAACGGGGTGCCGAAGGCATCGCTCCCGCCTAATGATGACAGGGTGCCGAAGGCATCGCTCGTGTCAAAATGATGACGGGTGCCGAAGGCATGTTGGTACTAGTTGCCGAAAGGCAAGGTAAATGGTGCCGAACGACGTGTTGTACTCTTGGTGTTTTAAAGAGGGAAACCACGAGGTTGTGTCTTGCAAAATTTAGTTGCCACCACCTGGTTCAGAATTCAACTTGTTGTGGGCCCATGAAAATTGGTTTATGGGTTTGGGAATTTTGGAAATTACCGTTCGGCAATTGACTTCAGAGATCCATGGGGAGCTGGTCTGTACATGGAGCCACATGGAATGTCATCTGGTAACCTCAGAACATTTCCCAAATTGAAAGCTTAATTTCGACACTCTTGACCTGCCGTTTAGTATTCCTGTTCAGACTACCATTCGGCAATTTATGCTGGGCACAAAGACATGGCAATTTATGCTAGTGATGGGCTGGAAATGTGTCATCTCCAGCAAGCACGTGAATCACCAATCAAATACCTGTTGTTTAGCACTTGCAAGAAGGCATAGGTGTGTTAATAAAATTCCTTGCTGGAGGTACCGAACGGTAATGTCGTTTGGAACATTTGGATGGCTTTGAAAGAATTCAGTAGGGAGGAGAAGTCTTGATGTTGAAAGTCCCCTTCGTTGTCAACCTTGCCGTTCAGCAGATATGGAAACTGCCCTTCGCAACTTGTCGCTGCCCCACCGATCAGATGGGGGCACCCACGTTTTATGAAGACACCTTGGGTGTCCTGAGAAAGTTTCCAACATGTAGATGTGGTCTGACAGATTGGTAAGAGTTATTACCGATGGTGCCTTGAGTTTGACAGAGTGAGAGCTGTTCTGAGAATTTGTGAAGCTTCCTTGTTTGGTGGTTTGGATGAGAAAACTCCATAGGGGTGCTGTGTTGTCGGTTGGTAGATTGCCATGATGGAGCTTATGGCATAGAATGGATACCGGACGGCATGTCTCGTTGTGCCATGCTTTCACATCTTAGGTTGCCGATTATTGCACCAAGTTTTCTGATCGAATGCCATTGTCCGAGATTTTTGGCTTGTATTGCTATTCGGCAGGCTGCTTCTACTGTTCCCACGAAGGTGGACATGGATGTTTTGCCGACGGCAAGCTGCCAATAACACCTTCCAAGCCGGCGTTGCCGATGAGGAGACTAGCTGGGCCTAGATGTCTTGATCGATCGTTTGGCGTGGTGCCGTACGGTAGGTGTCTCTCAGCTCGAGATGTAGTTGCATGGCTTTTTATTTAATTGCTATTTGGCAATTGGCTTCAGCACATGGGTGCCCAACATGGTGGATCAGCGGAGCTTTGTGGTTGTTTAAGCATGGGTGGTGCCGAACGGCAGCTGGATTTGCTAATGATGATTTCATTCTTGACTTGGGTCTTCGGGTGCCTTGAAGGAATCACTGACATGGATGCTGATCAGTAATTGTCATCTTCAATATGCATGTTGGGCTTGGGTGCCGTTTGGTTCCCCATTTATTTCGGCATATGGGAATAAAAAAAAGACGCAAGATAAGAAATGGGGATCTTATCTTTTGGGAGCCCACTCGTCAATATTCACCAAAGGTGCCGAACGGTAAGGCATGAGGGGAAGGTGTCCTGATAAGACTGTAGCTTTAGGAGCTGAATGATACCCTTGGAATTTTTCGGAAATTGACAGGCTGCTTCCTAAAATTGTTAATTTGGGACTCCAGAAGGAAACAACATAGAGCTGCCGTCGTTCTGAGCCATTAGCTTTGGTGTGAGGCATGAGGGGTTTTCTTTGGCTGCCGAACGGTAAGGAGGTAGACCTTCATTGTGGCTTGACCATTCAGTGGCTTTGTGCCATATTGCTTTGCTGAATACTGGTTCGAATGGTAAAGCCATTCTAGCTTAGGGTGCACGTGGGCATGCAACGTGAATTATGGGGATGCATGATTGCTTTGACCAGTCAGCAGCTTTGTGCCACTTTGCTGAATTATGGGGATGCATGTAAAGCCCTCCAAGGCTGGGCAATGTTGCCCAACGTCATCTGCCACACATGGGTTTTACTTTATTCAATACTAATATTTTAATGAAATATGACATGCAATATTCCAAATAAAATAGAAATAAAAGAGATGTGGTATGCTTCACTTATCTCTTGGAAGTTTCGTTGGCTTCCCTTGGACTTGAAATGGAGGTATTGCCGAACGGCACTTTAGAATTTTGTTGAGATGGTTGTTTCACTTTTGGTCATGCGAGCCATGCAAAGTGATAGCCATATTTTGATTGGCTTTTCCTTGAAATGTCATCTTCTGCAATTGTTGCCTTAGCATTCATTGTTGCTCCAGCATGGGATTGCCGAACGGCAACTTAGGGGATGCCGATTGTAAGGGTGCCGAAGGGCACTGCCGATTGTAAGGGTGCCGAAGGGCACTGAAGAAAGGGAGAATAACAGAAGCCTTTTGTGTCGATTCCCACAGACGGCGCCAAACTGTTGACGCTAAAAAATGGTTCAACACTTTTTAGCCCAACTTAGAGATAGGGTGTGATGATGATGGGTGAAGGTGAGGACCTTCAGCTAGTGTGTGAGGATTTGACAAACGATAAATATACAGAAGACAAGATATACGTGGTTCACCTTTAATGAATGGGCTACGTCCACGGAGAAGTATATTCTTATTATTATAACAATGTGTATTTACATTTGTACAAGGGGCTGGGCCCAAATATAAAGAGACTAAAGATCAAGCCCATGACTGATTATAAGGCCCAGCCTCAGGGGATCCCTTCCTAAGTGGAGAGTGGTCTCCTTTTATAGATGAGAGGGAGTCTTCACTTCTTGCAATATTTCAATGTGGGACTCTTTGCCTTGCTTAGAATTGCTTCTAGTTGCTTGGTCAAATATGGTGTAAACACTTGAAATCTTATACTTTATAATAAAATATTTAACGGGGCAATGATGGAATTGGAAAGAGGGTGAGGCAAGGATACCAATCCCATCCACATTTCCAAGAGTGGATGACCACAATTTCCTCGGACCACAGGAGTTTTGAAGAACGGAACTGAGTAATTCATATACTAATCATTTAATGAGCAACAAAACAAATCAAATCAAAGAATCCGAATGCAAAATGGAGGAAGCTGCTCCGAAACTCTATGATAAGATATTCAACACTAAATATACCTAAGTGTTTAGTGATCATCACTATAATACGAGAAACTTTCATGTGTAACCGTAAGACCCCATTGTTTGTACCATATCTGATCCTCCACTCATACAACGACACGTGGATCATGGGAGCTCACCCAAGCACCCAAGGCCTCGAAGAATCGGCATCGGCCACCGATGGCATTGTCTCAAAGCTACCAACAGCTGCTACATGCCCATCTTGTCTACAATCGGTATCCTATACCGATTCTGCTCAATCAACCTCGAAGCACCCGCCCGAAATATCTAAGGACTCGTGTCAACCTCATAGGGCCCTCCCACGAGTCCCACATCGAAAGAAAGTACTAAGAGCATACAAAATGCCCTCTATAAATACACCCCTCCACCACAGTATAGGGGTAAGACTTTTTCAGCTTCACTTATATACTATTATATTGTCAACAGCAAGAGCTCTTAGAAACCAAACTTACTTCGGCATCGGAGGGTCTTAGGCTGGTTCCACACCGGTTCCATAGACCTTACGAGTCTCGACTTCTTTCTATTCAGGATCAGCATCCGAGGACAGGAAGAATCGGCGTCTAAACACTCAATCGATCCCTCGATCGTCCATCTCGCTTGTAAGTTGCACTCATCTCTATCTGTTCAGTTTTAGTGCCAACAGATTGGCGCCGTCTGTGGGAATCGCTTATCGATCAACCCATATCTCAAAAGAAAAACTCTGAGACCAAAAAATGAATCCATCTTCGGCCCTCCCTACCGATGGCCCTATCCTTGGCCTCGGTGGTGAGCCAAGTATAGCTTCTTTGCTCCAGACGCCCCGGGCAGAGACACCTGCTCGACCGACCACTATGGAGGCTCGCATGGAGACTCTTCAGCAGGAAATGGCAAGGATGCAGGAGCATAACAACATCCTCGCCTCTAAACTTGATGACACACAGAGGCAACTACATGATCAACAAACACTCTCCACCCAACTGCAGAACGGTTTGGAACGAACCATGCAGCTTCGGCATGAGAAGTCGTTTAAAAGCGTGAGGAAGCCCAGTGCTCAGGAAAGAGGGAAACGGCAGGTCGCAGACAAACCAACTGCCTCCCGAAGACTGTTCGTACCCTCCCCAAGGGAGCGCCATCCAGAATTTCAAGTTTACTCCGATTTAGAGGTGTCAAACGGGACGGGCCGGCCCGGCACGGCACGAGCCCAGCCCGTTTATATGAGGCACGGCACGGCACGAGCACGAATATTAATGGGCCGTGCTTGGCACGGCACGAAAACTTGGGCCGGGCCGGGATCAAGAAATAGGTCCAATGGACCGGGCCGGCCCATGGCCCGACATGGGCCGAGCTTGGCCCGAGCCTGCTTCAAGCACGGCACGAGCCCAGGCACGAGCCCAAGCACGGCCCAAGCACGACCCATTTAGCATTTTTTTTTTCTTCTCAAAAAGTCAAAATGCAATAATTTGACATCTAATGTCATTCTTTATATGTTTTTAAAATAAAAAAAAATCATAAACATATATTTGTTGTATTTCATTTTAGGGAAATTACTTGAGTCCTTAGTTAATTAAACATATCAACTACAAATTAATTAAACATATTGGACTTGATATCTAATCAATATATATGACATATACGCTTCTCCTATAATCAAAGCAAAACATTTCTTCACATATAAAATAATAAGTTGTTTAAAGATGAAAAGTTCAAGTGGACTTTGTGGAGTTGGACATTTTTTGCCCTCCGCCCTTTCATATTGTTTGAATGTTTGATTGATTAATGTTTTCAAATAGTTCATAATTTCTTGCCTATAATTATATTTTTAATGTTTATAATTTGAATTATCTAGTGGAAAAAAAAAATCAAGTGAAAAAAATTCAAATTAAATGGGTTGATTTTTGGGCCCGAGTAGGCACGAGCACGAGCACGGGCACGGCACGAGCCCGGCCCGGCCCGTTTGAATATGGACATGGGCTTTGGGCCGGGCCGGGATCAATGATTTTATTAAATGGGCAGGCACGGCACGGCACGATAAATTAAATGGGCCGGCCCGGCACGGCACGAAAATGTTAAAAGCACGAGTTTAAATGGGACGGGCCGGCCCGGCACGGCCCGTTTGACACCTCTACTCCGATTGTCGCGACAGGATCAACCAACGGCGCAAGGAGCGACAGCCTTCACCCATCCCGATACATGCAAACCTCAGCGATCCACGTCTGCAAACTCTTGGACCAAAATCCCCCATACGCCAACGGTACGGCGCGATCGGTCTGGAAGAAACGGACGAATCAGACTACGTCCCAACTTCACCAGGAACCACTGGCTCTTACCGATCGCCAGGACCCTCGAAGGAGCACCACAGCCATAGATCGAACAGAGGGGACGATCAGCATGCCGGAGGTTACAGGAGGAGCCCAAGCCGAACGGCAGGTCAGGAAACCCAAGGCCACCGCACAGATCGGCGTACGGAGCAGGAACCAAGGGAGCCTTTCGGTAACAATCTCCCCTCTACCGATCCTACCATCCGTCTCCTCCTCCAGAAGATGAACCGCATTGAGGAATAACAGAATCAGGCTCGGACACCAACTTGGGGAACGGTACAGCCAGGGCCGTTCACCAATCGCATCCGAACTTTCAGACACGAAAAGGAGGTTCAAGCACTCCGGATATCATTCTACTCGGGGGTGGAGGACCCTGTTACTCACATTCATGCCTTCCAATTGGCCTTAGGTTGCAAAGGGCTAACGAACGAAGGACAATGCTTACTATTTCCCTCCACCCTGACCGGAGCAGCTCTGAATTGGTTCTACCGAATGGAGCCAGGTACGGTTGACTCATTCGATCAATTGAAGCAGACCTTCCTCAACCATTTTATGATTCAGACCGATCGCCTGTACTCTGCCGATGATCTCTATACCGTTCGGCAGCAGGACGATGAGCCGTTGAGAGAGTATGCAGCTAGGTTCAGCCATGAGTACTCCCGATGCCCAGAAACTGACGACAGGGCAGCCTTCAGCGCCTTCAAAAGCGGCCTTCGGTCATCTCAGTTTCGGTATCTGGTCCACAGCAGCAATTGGACCACTTACCCCGAGTTAATGAAGCAGGCAGCTATCCACGCTAAGGCCGAACATTTCAACTCCAAAGGATCGGCTTCGGCATTACCAACCAAGACGGCATCGACCGATCAGCCTCCAACGCAACACTACGACCGATTCCCGGCGAATTAATCGGCTAACCAAGCCCCCTACCGAACGGCATCCCTTGTCCCTGCTTTTTCCACGCCACGAAACAAGCGGAAGGACCACTTCCGGGATCGGCAGGACAACAACAAGAGGGCCAAAGACTCCGACAGGCGAAACGCCTTCGGCGATCCGAAGAAAAATCCACCAGAGGGAATCTTCACTTTGCTCAACACTACTTATGAGCATGTTCTCCTGACCGAAGGGGATATGATACCGAAGCCGAACAATCGCAAGCTCCCACGGCAGAGCGAGAAGGACACCGGTGTGTTCTGCCGATACCATCAATACAATGGCCACGACACAGAATCGTGCATCGCACTTCACAAAATTATCGAACGCCTCATCAACGACGGCAAACTGGATCAGTATTTGGGCCCTAAACCATCATCGGATAAACCATCCAATCGGCAGATCAATATGATCAGTGGAGGGACGCCCATTGCCGAAACTAGCAACCGGTCCGTCAAAAACTACGTTCGTGCCGTTCGGCACCCCCAGATCCTCAGCGTAGCGGGAGGACGCAATGACAAAATTCAGCGAAACGGTTGGGAGCCTATCACCTTTTCTGAAGAAGAGGAGCGAGGCATCATCTTCCCCCACTCTGACCCCATGATCATACGGGCCGATATCTCAGACTTCGATGTGGGCCGAATCCTCATAGACACCGGCAGTTCAGTCAATGTGCTATTTGCTGACGCTTTCAACGCCCTCGGCGTAGATCCTCGGCATCTGAACAAAGACATCACCCCTCTCCTAAGCTTCTCTGGCGACGTGGTCAAACCAATCGGCAGTATCCAGCTCCCATTCGCCGTCGGTACCATCCCCAGACGAACGGTCATCTACACCCATTTCCTAGTCGTCGACTGCCCAACGGCATACAACGCTATCATCGGCAGGACGACACTCACAAAAATGAAGGCCATGCTGTCACGACACATGCTCCTCCTCAAGTTCCCCACACACGCTGGCGTTGGCCAAGTGCGAGGGGATCAATTGAGTGCACGGACATGTTACGTTTCGGCAACCAAGGAATCGGCAAGGGCTGCACTTCGCGAAACATATTCGGTCGCCACCAACATGAGCCTACCGAACGGCAGGGGAACGGACAAACCAGATGACCCCCGGGATGAGGCCGTAACCCCACGAGCACAACCCGCCGAAGATTTAGAATCGGTCACCCTCTCCGAGGCACAACCAGACAGACAAGTCCGAATCGGTACCACCGCTGAGGACCGATTTTATCAACTTCCTGCGCGCAAATGCCGAAGTCTTCGCTTGGTCGTACGATGATATGCCTGGAATCGCCCCGAGCGTCATCAGCCACAAGCTCAGCATCTGCCCCACTTTCAAACCCATCAGGCAGAAACGGCGGGCCTATGATGCCGAACGGTAAGAAGCAATGAGGCTCGAAGTGGACAAACTGAGGTCCATCGGCTTCATCCAAGAGGTAACCTATCCAATTTGGCTAGCAAACTCGGTCTTAGTCAAAAAATCAAACGGCGCCTGGAGAATGTGTCAAGACTATACCGATTTAAACAAGGCTTGCCCAAAGGACAGTTTTCCTCTGCCAAGGATCGATCAGATGGTAGACGCCACGGCAGGCCATGAACTTCTCAGCTTCATGGATGCATACTCAGGGTACAACCAGATATTCATGAGCCCTGCCGATCGCGAACATACGGCATTCATCACCGACAAGGGACTTTACTGTTACAACGTCATGCCGTTCGGCCTAAAGAACGCAGGGGCAACCTACCAGCGCTTGGTCAACAAAATCTTCTCTGAACTCATCGGCACCTCGATGGAAGTTTATGTGGATGACATGCTGGTCAAAAGCAAAACGGCCGGTTCTCATCTCCATAACCTCTCCCTCATGTTCGGTGTCTTAAGGAAGTACAACATGCGTCTGAACCCAAGCAAGTGTGCCTTCGGCGTCTCCTCGGGCAAATTTCTTGGCTTCATGATCAGCCAACGGGGAATTGAGGCCAACCCTGAAAAAATCAAGGCATTGCTCGACATGCAGACACAGAAGACACAGAAGGATATTCAGAGCCTGACTGGGCGTGTCGCCGCTCTGTCCCGATTCATATCGAAGGCTACCGATCGGTGTGCTCCATTCTTCAAAGCCCTCAAAGGAAGCAAACGGCAGATTGTCTGGACTGCCGAATGCGATCGAGCCTTCCAGGACCTTAAGGCCTACATGAGCAGAGCACCCCTATTATCCACTCCTCTTCCCGGCGAAGAACTCGTTCTCTACCTCTTGGTTTCGGCAACGGCACTTAGCTCCGTGCTCATCCGCAAGCCGAACGGCATAGAGCTCCCCATTTTCTACACTAGTCATGCCTTGCAAGACGCTGAGATTCGGTACCTCGAGCTAGAAAAACTCGCCTACGCTCTCGTCCTTTCGGCACGCAAGCTTCGGCCATACTTTCAAGCTCACAGCGTTACCGTTCTCACCAATCAGCCTCTGCGCCAAATATTACAGAGACCGGAGACATCGGGTCGGCTAGTAAAATGGGCCATCGAGCTCGGCGAATTCGACATCCACTACCACCCTCGTCCTGCCGAGAAGGGACAGGCTGTAGCCGATTTTATCTCTGAGCTGACTGCGTCCGAAGAGCCAAAACCAGGGGACGTTGCCTCCGATTCATCTTCGGCAGTATCAGTCGCCCACCCGACCGCAGCAACCTTCAATCCATCCATTCCCCTTTGGACTCTTTACGTAAACGGTTCGTCCAACCGACAAGGCAGTGGAGCTGGCTTGGTACTGAAGGCCCCTGACCAGACAACCATCTAATATGCCATCCGATTCCAATTCCGGACTTCCAACAATGAAGCCGAATATGAGGCTCTATTAGCAGGCCTTCGGCTCGCCAAAGACATGGGCGCTCAGCAGCTCAAGATCTGTAGCGACTCGCAACTTGTCGTCAACCAGATACTGACTGAATTCGAAGCCAAGGATACGTCGATGGTTGCCTACTTGACGCACGCTCGCCGATTGCTCCACCACTTCACTGCGTATCAAGTTCAACAGATCCCCAGATCCGAAAACAGCCACGCCGATGCTCTATCACGCCTTGCATCGGCAATCGACGACAACGTGGGACGCCATGTACCGATCGAGATCCTCACCCGGCGTAGCACCGCTGAAGGCGAGGTACAGGCCGTTCGGCAGGACCCCAGTTGGATGGACCCTATCCACGCCTACCTCGCAAACGGAACGTTGCCTGACAACAAATCCGACGCTAAGACTATCCGCCGCCGATCGGCACGATACCTCCTTCTGAATCAAATTCTCTATCGGCGTGGTCATTCCTTACCATTGCTTCGGTGAATGACCCCGCAGCAAGGGAACTACGTCCTACGAGAGATTCACGAGGGAGCCTGTGGGGACCATTCTGGCGCCCGGTCGTTGGCTTTCAAAACCGTTCGGCAAGGGTACTACTGGCCAACTCTCCATGCCGATGCCATCCAACTTGTCCAGAAGTGTGACCATTGCCAGCGCTTTGGTTCCATTCCAAAATTGCCTGCCGAGCCACTGACTCCGATTGTCAACCCATGGCCCTTTGCCCAATGGGGTTTAGATCTCATCGGCCCTAGGGAAAGGGACAGGTCAAATTCGCCATCGTCGCTGTCGACTACTTTACGAAGTGGACCGAAGCCGAAGCATTGGCAACCATTACCGCAGCCAGGGTCGAGCATTTTGTCTGGAAGAACATAATTTGTCGGTTCGGCCTTCCGAACGCAATCATCACCGACAACGGTAAACAGTTCGACTCCTCTCAGTTTCGGCACCTGTGCCACCGATTCAACATCAACTTGTTCTTCGCATCACCAGCGCATCCACAATCAAACGGCCAGGTAGAAGCTATCAACAAGATCATCAAGAAGACGCTGAAGAAAAAACTTGGGGCAGCTAAGGGAGCCTGGCCCGATCTACTTCCAGAAGCGTTATGGGCCATCAACACCTCCTACCGACAGTCGACAGGCGAAACACCGTTTTCCCTTGCTTTCGGTACCGAAGCTGTTGTCCCAGTCGAAATCAACGCACCCACGTGCTGAACGGCATCTTACAACCCAAAGCAAAATGAGACGCTGTTAGCACTCAACCTCGACCTCGTCGACGAACACCGTTCCCAGGCTCAGCTTCGGAACGCCGCCTACAAGCAGAGAACTTCACGATACTACGATTCGCGCGTCAAACGCCGATCGTTCAAAGTGGGGGACTGGGTCTTACGAAAAGTGTCTCTCGCCACCAAGGACCCCAACGAAGGTACCCTTGGCCCTTCATGGGAAGGCCCTTATGAGGTCGTCACCGTCTGCCGACCGGGAACTTACCGATTGTGCGGTACCGATGGCCAAACCCTCGGCCACCCTTGGAATATAGAGCATCTCAAATACTACTACAAGTGATCGCACCTTCGGTTTTCACCTTCGGTCGTCACCCTTGTACAAGTGATCGGACCTTAGGTCGTCACCTTCGGTCCTCACCATTGTAATCGGTTTATTTTAAGTACAATTCCTATTCTATACATACAGTATTGCCCAACACAAACGGTATTAAACTCTATCTTACCAACGGCATGCACACATACACGAATATTGGAGTTAACAAATCAACCGAACGCAAGTAAACATTGGATTAAATAGCCACAGAAGGGCAAACTGTTTCAAAAAATATATTGTTTTTACATCTTCAAGAACATGCATCAAAAACAAAAAGAAGAGCAAACGATAACTAAGCTAAGGGGCAGGGGGTTCAGCATCAGCAGGCTCAGGATCGGCAGCCACAGGTTCGGCACTGGTCGGGGCCTCCACATTCGGTGCAGGATGGCCCTCATCCTCCCCGCTGCTGGATTCGGTGTCATCGGCTTCCTCCGGTTCGGCATCCTCGCCTTTGTAGGCCTCCACCATCTCCTCGGTTACGCCCTCTGGCAACGGAGGTGGATCCCGAAGGAAATTCAGGTTCAACTGCTTATCAGCATTGAACCGCTTGAATCGGTAGACAAAGTCGTCACACTGCTCCATGACTTCCTTGTCCACCAGCAGCTTGAACTCCTCTGTTGATCGGTAGTCAGCAACGGCCTTAACCCTCGCCTCTTCCAGCTCCTTGGCATGCGACTGATCAGCCGCATCCATCGCCACTTCTACCGCTGCTTTGGCCTCATAGGCAGCCACCACCTCCAATTCGGTCGCAGCAAGCTTGGATGCCAGCTCTGCAATCTTAGCAGCATTCTCCTCGGCACGCCGATCAGCCTCCTGGAGCATCTTCCTAGCATCGGCGATTTTTGATCGGCTCTCTTCAAACTTCTTCTGATGCCGTTCGGCAGCATTGACAGCTCGCTTCGCGCAGAGCCACATCTCCATCTCAGCCTGCAACACAAATGGGAACATTTAACACACGCCGAATGAAAACATACTTGGACAACCACAACTCTTAAACACTTACCGCAGCCTGAAGCCGGAAGGCGCGTCCGGTCTGCTCACGCAGAGTCTTCATCGACAAGTGCTCGATCTCTGACAGCTCCATTTGAGCGCCATCGATCATGCAATTGATGAACGGCACCGCCTTCCGAGGGCAAGCTATGTTGACCGGCCCCTCCTCTCCCTCTCCTTCGTCGTCAGGGATCTGTACTGACGTCCCCTCATTCGGCCCCCTAGGCCGTTTCGGTAACGGCGTTGCATCGAGGGCACCCTCAATCACCCTTTTGCCAGTGACCTGGTGGTGAACCTCCCGAACGGCCTCGGCTTCGGCCGCCTGCTTCTCCCGGCGGCGATCAGCCACTGTTTGTTCATCCCCACCGGCTCCTACCGCCTTCTTCTTCCGCATGGGGGACTGACCTTTCTTCTGCTTCGGCCCCCCTTGCCCCTCCAGCCGACGCCTCGTAGCCTCGCTCATTGGCCTCCCACCTGCCACTGTACGAAAAGCGAGTTAGGAAGGCAACGGCACTAAGAGAAAAAGAGAGATACCTGACTGCCGAACGGCATCACTCACTCTGTCTTTCTTCTTCTTCTTTCTCCTCTTTTGCCCTTCGGTCGTGTTCTGCCCTACCGATCAGACCAGCCATGAACAGATTCCGAAAGTAGAGCAGCTCCTTGAAAAACCGATCTTCTTCGGCAATCTTCGCTCTCACCCTCTCGATTGCTTCAATCTCTCTGATCGGTGCAGCAGGCCGTTTTAAGGACACTGAAACAACAAGGGCAAACGGTCAAAAAAAAAAAAAAAAAAAAAAAAAGGGCACCCGACGCTTCCGCCAGGTCTTTTGAGAGCTCGGCACCCCAAACACAAAGTGCCCACGCTGCCCTGCCGAAAGACAGTTGGACTGAACCCAACCCCCATGATCAGCACTCTTCGCCCTCGTCACACTGTACAGCTGGGCCCACTGTTCGTAGCTCGGCTCCCCCTCGCCAGCCAAGCTGAACGCCGTGATCGTCCCAAGCAGCGTAATCCAAAAGTTTGGATTATACTGCCCTGGTGCATAGCCGATCGCCGCCAAGATCTTCTGCACCGAATGCCTCAACGGCAGCCGAAGCCCGTGCTTGAAGACATCGGTGAAGAAGACCACGCCCTTGTCATTTTCACTCAAGGACTCTAACGGCCCCGGAATTCGCATCCCTACCGATTCCGGAATACTGTACTCCGACCGAATCTTAGCCAACTCAGATTCGGTCAGCGTGTTCGGCTCTAAGTCATCTACTCCGAACACAGGCTCCGTTGGCTTCGCCATCGGGATCCGTTGCCTACCCCTGACAACCCTCAACACTCCTTCCTGGGGCAGCAACAGACACGCCACCCCCATCGACCTCACGACCCGAAGTCGAAGGCTCACCATTCTCAGGCGCTCTCGTCGAAGTGCCCTCAGCTTCGGCATGCACTCTTGCCCTTTCCACTATTTCGCAAGAGCTCCCAGAATCGGTACTCTCACCCCCCTCGGACGAACTCCCCTGGGACGATTCGTCCTCAAAGGCCCCTGGACTACGTCTACCCTCGGATTCGGTATCTGACATCTACAAACACAAACGAAGGGAAACTAAGTACTATGCTAGAATCAAAATCCTATTCTACCTCCTAAACACTTATGTTCATGCTTGTTCATACTTGTTCATCCTTTATTCAAACCAAAATTCATTGAAATCAGCACTTTGATTCATGAAAATATGAAAACACGGCAACATACCTTGTTTGCACGGTGTTTCTAGTTCGCCGGAAATCGCCTCCGCCTTGTTCAAGCCACCGGAAATCGCCTACTCCGCCTTCGCACGGTTGCCGGAAATCGCCTCTCACAAGCTCTCTTCGCTCTCAAAATTCCAAGTATTCGAACCCTCGTCTACTCCTCATATTTATAGAGCCGATGTAGCATCGGGATACGAAACGACGCGACTCTTCGCAGCCATGCCGACATGTGTCACGCATGCATGGGGAAGCCCAGACATTGTCAGTCGAAACGTTTCAAGTCCTTAGAGACGCTTCAACTTCCCGAACGTGGCATATATTACCACCTTCGAGCACAACTCCACCAGCGAACGGCAGGCGCACATTGATGAGTTCTCACTCACCTCTCGTGCCGAACGGCAGGAGCACATTGATGAGTTCTCACTCACCTCTCGTGCCGAACGGCAGGCGCACATTGATGAGTCCTCACTCCCCTCTCGTGCTGAACGGCAGGCGCACATTGATGAGTTCTCACTCACCTCTCGTGCCGAACGGCAGGCGCACATTGATGAGTCCTCACTCACCTCTCGTGCCGAACGGCAGGCGCACATTGATGAGTTCTCACTCACCTCTCGTGCCGAACGACAGGCGCACATTGATGAGTTTTCACTCACCCCTCGTGCCGAACGCCGTCTCTTTTCCGAAGCTCACTCGCTCGGGTACTTGGGGGACTACATGCCACCATCAGCAACAACAAGACCATTGAGTCCGGATCAGAATGCTGAAGACAGATTCAAGTCCCCAACCGAGAAGCTTCTCAATCGGTAACTTGGGGGACTACTGTTTGTACCATATCTGATCCTCCACTCATACAACGACACATGGATCATGGGAGCTCACCCAAGCACCCAAGGCCTCGAAGAATCGGCATCGGCCACCGATGGCATTGTCTCAAAGCTACCAACAGCTGCTACATGCCCATCTCGTCTACAATCGGTATCCTATACCGATTCTGCTCAATCAACCTCGAAGCACCCGCCCGAAATATCTAAGGACTCGTGTCAACCTCATAGGGCCCTCCCACGAGTCTCACATCGAAAGAAAGTACTAAGAGCATACAAAATGCCCTCTATAAATACACCCCTCCACCACAATACAGGGGTAAGACTTTTTCAGCTTGACTTATATACTATTATATTGTCAACAGCAAGAGCTCTTAGAAACCAAACTTACTTCGGCATCGGAGGGTCTTAGGCTGGTTCAACACCGGTTCCATAGACCTTACGAGTCTCGACTTCTTTCTATTCAGGATCAGCATCCGAGGACAGGAAGAATCGGCGTCTAAACACTCAATCGATCCCTCGATCGTCCATCTCGCTTGTAAGTTGCACTCATCTCTATCTGTTCAGTTTTAGTGCCAACACCCATGTAATATTAACCTAAATTATATGGGCATTTCAAAATAGACTTGGTGAATAACCAAAGTGTTTTGAAATATTCTCATATTATAGTTGTTGAATAAAAACTCAATTTTCATTCATTAGTATCAATAAATATATAGGTATTATATTAATATTGGGTTGGGTAGAGATATTTCCATATGTTTCACTTAAGTCAAGTCCACATTTGCAAGAAGATATTTGTAGCTTGTGCCAAGGAGGATGGGATGCAAAGCCAATGGTTGATTGGACAAGGGAAGGCACCTTACCAAGTCAAGCCTCTGCAAGTCAATTGGGGCACGAGTTGGAAGACAAATCACCATACCAATTCTATGTCAATAGTTGCATTGACGGGCAAATCACCATATGGTCCATACCAAGTCTAAGTCACAAGTCTTCGATCTCATCCATTAATTTCCCCAATATTCATTGATTTATCACTTGTTTACTTGGACCACTAAAATTTATGAATAAGAGTCGATTGTACGTTGTATAGTTTTTTTTTTCTTCTTCTTGTTAGAAAATTTGGTATAATCCACTTTTGTGTGTAATTGTATGACCCCATGTATTATTAACCTAAATTATAGGGGCATTTCAAAATATACTTGGTCGATAACCAAAGTGTTTTGAAGAGCTCTCCTATTATAGTTGTTGAATAAAAACTCAATTTTCATTTATTAGTATCAATAAATATACAAGTATTATATTAATATTGGGTTGGGTGGAGATATTTTCATATGTTTCACTTAAGTCAAGTCCACATTTGCAAGAAGATATTTGTAGCTTGTGCCTAGGAGGATGGGATGCAAAGCCAATGGTTGATTGGACACAGGAAGGCACCTTACCAAGTCAAGCCTCTGCAAGTCAATTGAGGCACGTGTTGGAAGACAAATCACCATACCAATTCTAAGTCAATAGTTGCATTGACGGGCAAATCACCATATGGTCCATACCAAGTCTAAGTCACAAGTCTTCGATCTCATCCATTAATTTCCCCAATATTCATTGATTTATCACTTGTTTACTTGGACCACTAAAAATTTATGAATAAGAGTCGATTGTACGTTGTATAGTTTTTTTTTCTTCTTCTTGTTAGGAAATTTGGTATAATCCACTTTTGTGTGTAATTGTATGACCCCATGTAATATTAACCTAAATTATAGGGGCATTTCAAAATATACTTGGTCAATAACCAAAGTGTTTTGAAGAGCTCTCCTATTATAGTTGTTGAATAAAAACTCAATTTTCATTTATTAGTATCAATAAATATACAGGTATTATGTTAATATTGGGTTGGGTATAGATATTTCCATATGTTTCACTTAAGTCAAGTCCACATTTGCAAGAAGATATTTGTAGCTTGTGCCTACGTGGATGGGATGCAAAGCCAACGGTTGATTGGACACGGGAAGGCACCTTACCAAGTCAAGCCTCTGCAAGCCAATTGGGGCGCATGTTGGAAGACAAATCACCATACCAATTCTAAGTCAATAGTTGCATTGACGGGCAAATCACCATATGGTCCATACCAAGTCTAAGTCACAAGTCTTCGATCTCATCCATTAATTTCCCCAATATTCATTGATTTATCACTTGTTTACTTGGACCACTAAAAATTTATGAATAAGAGTCGATTGTACGTTGTATAGGTTTTTTTTTCTTCTTCTTGTTAGAAAATTTGGTATAATCCACTTTTGTGTGTAATTGTATGACCCCATGTAATATTAACCTAAATTATAGGGGCATTTCAAAATATACTTGGTCAATAACCAAAGTGTTTTGAAGAGCTCTCCTATTATAGTTGTTGAATAAAAACTCAATTTTCATTTATTAGTATCAATAAATTTACAGGTATTATATTAATATTGGGTTTGGTATAGATATTTCCATATTTTTCACTTAAGTCAAGTCCACATTTGCAAGAAGATATTTGTAGCTTGCGCCTAGGAGGATGGGATGCAGAGCCAACGGTTGATTGGACACAGGAAGGCACCTTACCAAGTTAAGCCTCTACAAGTCAATTGGGGTACGCGTTGGAAGACAAATCACCATATCAATTCTAAGTCAATAGTTGCATTGACGGGCAAATCACCATATGGTCCATACCAAGTCTAAGTCATAAGTCTTCGATCTCATCCATTAATTTCCCCAATATTCATTGATTTATCACACTACTAAATTTTTTAGTTTGCTCGACGAAGACATTTTCGTCGCTCTATTATGTTATGCGCAACGAAAAAGTTATTACGTCGCACAAACTTCCATGGATAATAATTGTATAATGCTTAACGGGCGCGACTAAATTATTTGTCGCGCTAAGTATCCTTAGCGCGACGAATTCTTTAACCGTAGCGCAAAGATAAGAAAAAAAAAACCCGGGAATGTCGATTTTGAGGCAAAACGTGCGCGACAAACACTAATGCTCGTCGCGCAAAAATAATCGCTGGAAAGCAAAAAGTGGTCAAGCTGTATCGCGCCACATTTTTGCGCGACGAAATAGTGTATTAGTCGCATAAGGTGGCTATCGGCGCTGAGTGCGTGTCAAACTAGGGATTTGGGCGACGAATCTTTGCGTTACGGATATTGGTTGTTCGTCGCGCAAAGATGTGCCGACATCACATCTTTGCGCGTCGCTGAGTTTGATTTTGCGCGACGAACTTATATATGCGACGAAATAATATGTTCGTCGCGCAAAGATGTGATGTCGGCTTGTCTTTGCGCATCCGTCAATTTTATTTTGGGCGACGGAATTGGTCTTTTGCGCGACTAAGTAATTTTTGCGACGAAATGACATATTCGTCGCGCAAAGTCGTTGTCTTTAACAGAGTCATTTCAGCCATTGCAGAGGCAAACTGAAAAAACAGTTTTGCCTCTGCTTCTGCCCCTCTCTCTCAACGTCTTCTCAACCTATAAATTTCAGCCAAAGATATTGGATTTCATTTCCCGCCTCTGCTACGTGTTTTGGGTAAGTTTTTTTGGTCGTTAGTGTAAAAGTATTATTGTAAATTCGTATTAACATCGTTAATTTCGTTGTGTACAGGATATTATATGTGAGTAACGCTTGGAACTGGACATATTGAAGAAGGTATTTTATTTGTTTTATATTTATTTAAAATATCAATTTTAATTCTTTATATATTGTTTTTGTGAAATTATATTTTTATTCTGTTATTAAATTATGCACGGTGATGTACGAAGTTAATTGAAATTAACTTCGTACATTTTTTTTTTGTAAAAGCTTAGTTCCTGTTCGAGGTTAGTTGGACCGCGCATGGGTGGGTAAACCACGACTACGGTCCAATTAATTCTTGAATTGTCCCATATTTTGGACAGTTTGGAAATGCATAGTCGTGTCACGTAGTTTACAGCTACAGGATTAGGTTTCGATTGTGGAGATTTCGGTGTCATCTCGGTACGTTCTTCGGGTGGTACGTAGATATTTTATATCTACGGTACACCTCAAGAACTGTACCGAGATGCTGCCGAAATTCATCAACGTCGAAATCTAATCTCATGTAGCTGTAAATTACGTGACATGACTATGCATTTCCGAATGGGATAGGGCCCTTACCGAAGGCATAAGTTGACACTATGATTTTGTAAGAATACAACATGATTGTTGTATTGTGATTGTGGTTCCAAGAATTATGAGCAGAAGGTGGATACAGAACCCTAAAAGGTGCGCAGACAAATACTTGGATGGAATTGAGGACTTTATTCACTTTGCACGGTCACACAACCCGGGTGCAACTAGAATTCGGTGTCCTTGTAGGAGGTGTAACAACATGTTGTGGGAGACAATTGAAACTGTTCGATTTCATTTAGTAAGGAATGGAATGATTGAGACATACATCACTTGGCACCATCACGGGGAACAATTAGACATTGTTTCGTCTTCAAGGGCCACAAGAGTGGACAATGTTGAACCTATTGTGGATCCTAATGAACAAGTCATGGATATTATAAATGATGCTTTTCCATTTACATCGACGAGCAGCAATCAGCAAGGGGAAGATGATGTGCCTACACCAACGGATAATGCAGAGTTCGAACAGTATGAAAAACTGTTAAGAAATGCAAAGCAAGAGTTATATCCGGGGTGCGAGAGCTTTTCCGTTCTGACGGCGATTGTGGAGCTAATGCACAGAAAAATAATGTACCGTATGTCGAACCTGTGTTTCGATTACTTTTTGTTGGTTTTCAAGAAGATGCTTCCGACAGACAATTGTTTGCCGAAAGACCACAGACAGGCGCAGAAGATGTTGAGTGGTCTTGGATTGGGTTATGAAAAAATCCACGCTTGCAAAAACAATTGCATGTTATTCTACAAAGAGTATGAAACATTGGATACATGCCCTACATGCAATGAGTCGAGGTTCAAACAGACGTCTCAGAATAGAATGACTAAGGTTCCACAAAAAGTCATGCGTTATCTACCCCTGAAACCAAGATTGCAGCGATTGTATATGTCGACGCATACTGCCACAGACATGAGATGGCATAAGGAAAAACGGGTAGACGACGATGTGATGCGGCATCCTGCGAATGGGGAAGCATGGAAAGAGTTCAGTCGAACGCTCCCCAAGTTTGCTGTTCATCCCCGATATGTTAGGTTGGGACTTGCCACTGACGGATTCAATCCTTACGGGGTTCTAAACCAGTACCACAGCACTTGGCCGATTTTCGTATTCCCATATAATTTGCCGCCTGGAAAATGCATGAAAAAAGAGTACATGATGATGACTGTTTTGATAACTGAGGATCCTGGGAGGTCAATCGATGTGTTCTTAAGGCCGTTGGTTCATGGGCTCAAGGATTTATGGACAAAGGGTGTGCGCACGTACGATAAATCCACTGGGAAGATATTCACTTTGTGGGCGGCAGTTATGTGGACTGTGAATGATTTTCCCGCATATGCAATGGTGTCGGGGTGGAGCACAAAGAGTTATATGGCATGCCCTGTATGCAAGGAAGATGTGACTTCTGGTTGGCACGCTGGAAAAGTATGTTACCTTGGGCATCGAAGATGGTTTCCATGGGACCACGAGTGGCGGGAAAATGATAAAGAGTTCGATGGGAACAAAGAGCATCGCGCAAGACCTAGAGAATCGTCCGATGATCAGATCTTGGAACAGCTTAACCGTTTGGAGTTTGGTCCGTTCAGGAAAACAGTTAGTAGGACCAGACTTGCTACACATATGAAATGGACGCACAAGTCTATGTTTTTTGAGCTCCTTTATTGGTCGAAACTAAAATTGAGGCACAATCTCGACGTTATGCATGTTGAGAAAAATGTGTTTGACACATTGATTGGAACGATTCTAGATATTAAGGAGAAGACAAAGGACACGATAAAAGCTCATCTTGATTTGGAAAGAATGGGCATATGAAGGGGTTTATGGCTGAAAAGGGGCAGTGATAAAGCTATAAGGGATCTTGCATTTTTTTCCATGAAACCGAATGACAAAAAAGAGTTTCTACAGTTTGTATCGTCTGTAAAGTTTCCTGACGGGTATGCTTCTAATATCGCACATTGCGTGAATGTTGACGGGGGTAAATTGACTGGACTCAAAAGCCATGACTGCCATGTGTTTATGCAACGCCTACTTCCTGTGGGGATTCGACACCTATTGCCGGCAGATGTAGTCAAGCCAATCATATTGTTGTCCATATTTTTTTCCCAACTAACGGCAAAAACGTTACGAAAGACAGACATTGATCAGTTGCGCCATAACATTGTCCAAGTCTTATGCAAGTTTGAGATGATATTCCCTCCAGCTTTCTTCACGAGTATGATTCACGTGATGGTTCACTTGCTAGAAGAGGCATTACTTGCTGGTCCAATCAACTATCGTTGGATGTATCCAATAGAAAGGTATATAATCCTCATCATTTCTGTATGCATCTTTATCTCATGCTTAGTACTTGCTAATTTGCATTTTCTTGTTTTAATTTGCCAGGCTTCTTGGAGAGCTGAAAAGAAGCGTACGCAACAGAGTGAAGCCCGAAGGATCAGTTTTTTTAAATATTGAATTTGTTGTTTCAGTTTTTTTAAGGATGTAAATTTTAAGACCTTATCACTTGTGCAGATGTCAGACCTTATCAGACGTGGTAAGACGGTCATGACTCCATCAGCTCCCTCGACTGCGGCGTCAGCTCCCACTCCTGCAGAACTGTTGCACGACATGCCAGTTTTTCCCACCGTCACGCATGCGCCGGTGTCATCATAGTCATCAGTGGCGCAACCAGTTAGTGCCAGGCGGCTTCACCGCCCTCCCAGCACGACCGACACCACTTCGACATCTGCTGCTGGTACGTCGGGGGTCACAACCAGGTAAAGATTTCCTTCAACTCCAGTTGTTTCGAACCAATAATTTTATTACGATTTGTTATTTAATGTTAATTTTATATTTCTTTGCAGCCAAGAAGAACACCCGAGGACCCTGTCGCCAATTGAGGACGGCCAAAGTCACCCGGGTGACCAACAGTCGTATCAACATCGGATACGATGCACGGCATCGGGCTGCACCAACGGCGTACCAGCATAGCTCCTTGGCCCACGACATTGGATCCGTCGTTCGGACTTATTGCCCAATGAAATGGAAGTCTTGGAAGGTCATGCCTGACGAGGTGCGGAAGGAGGTGTTCGGACAGCTGTCGGTATGTATTCTATACCTTTTAATTGTTTTCCCTTCAAATTTTATTTGTAATACTTCATGTATGTAATGAATTTATTGTAGACAAACTACAATTTAGAGAACGTCGGTGAAGAGTTGTTGGCGTACGTCAACAGACTCTTTGCTGACCGGTGCAAGCAATGGAAGAGCGACGTGCACCACCATTTTCAGGCATATGATGATCCGCAGGTCGCTCTTCAAGAGGGTTGCCCGAACGAGCTTGAGGGCCAGGAGGATAGTTGGCAGTGGCTCTGCGGTCATTTTCAAGAGGCCAATTATGTGGTATTTTTTTTATATTAAGTTGAAACTTGTTACACGTTTCTTACTAATGTGTATTTAAGTTTTTATATTTCATTTGACTTTCAACTAATACGTTTTATTTTTTGTATAATAGAAGAAGGCCAAAGCAAATAAGAGCAATAGGCAGAGGAAGGCTCTTCTCCACCATTCAGGTTCCAGACCCTTCACCTATAGGATGGAGGCGCGGCGCCGGGTAATAATAAAGTCTTTTATTTTTATTTTTTAATATGTCATTAATATGAAATTGTTTTTTTCGTACTAACATTTTTCTTATCTTGTTCAATTTAAGGGGGGGTCCAAATTCCCAGAGATTGACGTCTTTGGCGACGTTTATGTTCGACCTGAGAATGAGTTGGCGGAGTCCCTTCATGTAAGTAGCCTTTAATTTAAATTATTATCTTACGCGTTCAAGTTTTATGGTTATTATATGAATGTTTTACTTAATATTTTATGTTATGTTCAATAGACGACGATGATTGAGAAGAGCCAGTTGGTTCTTCAGGAGTCCGCCTCCCAGCTTCCTCCAGGTACGTCGCTCGAGTCCGTGGCTCCTCCACAGGATGCAGGGTTTCAAATCCTGACTGAAACCTTGGATCAGACTCTCGGGAGGCGCCCAGGGACATATTGTCGAGGGATGGGAAATGCCAGGCAACGGCCACCTAGACCCCGTGAATCATCGGAGTCAAACGAAGAGGTGACTACTTTGAAGACAGAGGTGGCCGAGCTCAAGGGTCATTTGTCACATCTTCTACAGTCCCTCGCTCACTCCGGCATTTCAATCCCGCCTTTTCCTCCCCCGTCGACCTCCGAGCCTCGCCAACCCGAGCATAGCCACCAAACCTCTCCCCCTGTCCACAATGTCCAGACCTCGGAGGTGCATTTGCCAGACGACAATGTAGATCTTGGGGGTTGTTTGATTAGATTTTAACTTTTAATTACATTTTAAATATTTCTATTGTACTAAATGTATTATGTTATAACATTTTACATATTTCTCTTCATTACTTTTTTTTTTATTGCAATTTCATTTCATTACAAAAAAAAAAAAACCAAATTTATTTTTGTTACCAAAAAAATTAAAATTAAAATTATTATAATATATTATTTTTGCGCGACGATATTTTTCGTCGCGCAAAATTCCTTATTTGCAAAATACAAAACCGTAAAAATAAATTTTAAAGAATTTAAAATATTTTGCACGACGAAAATGTTTGTCTCGCGAAGTAAATGCGACAAATAATTTTCGTCTCGCAAATATTTGAGTCACGAAAACTCTCGTCGCGCTATACATGCGCGACGAAGAACAATCCTCGTGTCATGTTCTTGCAACGACTTTCATTTCGTCGCGCAAAACTTTGTCTGACGACAAATCTCACCGTCCGCGACTTTTTGTGCAACGAAGGTATACCGTCGCTCCATTTGCGCTATGTTCGTCTCGCAAAGTCATTCTTGACGATCTTTGCGCGACAAATCTTCTGTCACATTACTATTTGTGCGACACAAATATACTTTGCGCGACGAAAATGTCTTCGTCGCACAAATACAAAAATGTAGTAGTGTCACTTGTTTACTTGGACCACTAAAAATTTATGAATAAGAGTCGATTGTACGTTGTATATATTTTTTTCTTCTTCTTGTTAGAAAATTTGGTATAATCCACTTTTGTGTGTAATTGTATGACCCCATGTAATATTAACCTAAATTATAGGGGCATTTCAAAATATACTTGGTCAATAATCAAAGTGTTTTGAAGAGCTCTCCTATTATAGTTGTTGAATAAAAACTCAATTTTCATTTATTAGTATCAATAAATATACAGGTATTATATTCATATTGGGTTGGGTAGAGATATTTCCATATGTTTCACTTAAGTCAAGTCCACATTTGCAAGAAGATATTTGTAACTTGTGCCCAGGGGGGATGAGATGCAAAGCCAATAGTTGAGTGGACACGGTAAGGCACCTTACCAAGTCAAGTCGAATCAATACCTGCAAGTCAGTTGGAGCACACATTGGAAGGCAAATCACCATATCAAGTCTAAGTCAATGTAGTTGAATTGAAAGGCAAATCACCATATGGTCCATATCAAGTCTAAGTCACAAGTCTTCGATCTCATCCATTAATTTTCCCAATATTCATTGATTTATCACTTGTTTACTTGGACCACTGAAATTTTCCTTCAATTATCTTTTTCCACATAGTGATATCAATAAGAGTCAGTTGTACGTTGTATAGTTTTTTTTTTTCCTTCTTTTTAGAAAATTTGTTATAATCCACTTTCGTGTGTGTAATCGTAAGACCCCATTTAATATTAACCTAAATTATAAGGGCATTTCAAAATAGACTTGGTCAATAACCAAAGTGTTTTGAAAAGCTCTCTTATTATAGTTGTTGAATAAAAACCCAATTTTCATTTATTAGTATCAATAAATATATTGGCATTATATTAATATTGGGTTGGGTAAAGATATTTCCACATGTTTCACTTAAGTCAAGTCCACATTTGCAAGAAGATATTTGTAACTTGCGCCCAACGGGATGGGATGCAAAGTCAATGGTTGAGTGGACACGAGAAGGCACCTTACCAAGTCAAGTTGAATCAATACCTGTCAGTCGGAGCACGCTTTGGAAGGCAAGTCAACATATCAAGTCTAAAGCACAAGTCTTTGATCTCATCCATTAATTTCCCCAATGTTCATTGATTTATTACTTGTTTACTTGGACCACTGACAAATTTTTCTTCAATTATCTTTTTCCACACAGTTACATGAATAAGAGTCAGTTGTACGTTGTATAGTTTTTTTCTTCTTCTTTTTAGAAAATTTGGTATAGTCCACTTCTGATGACATAAGTGAAATTGGACCTATATCTAAGAGCTCCTTTTTCCTTTTTGTAAATTATAACTAGAGAGTTCTCCTCATTACAGGTTACAAGACGCCACCCTGAATTCTTATTTTTTGTTGGACCCACCCTTAGCTCTTAAGTTAAAAAAAAACCTAAACTTAGTATAACATTAAGAAACAAAAAATTAAAATTAAAATAACAAGGTGATAAGAAGCAAAACCCTTCAAAGAACGAACAATGGGGAAACAGAAAAAAAAAAACATGCATACAATTGACAAAAATCAATTTTGTTGTTGTTGAGAATTAAAGTAGTGGAATATTAATTTAAGTATCGTGATCATCAGTCGTTTCATCCATGCCATCATAATTAATTTGGTTTCGGTAATTGTTATTCCTGCATCTTACTTTTTAGCTCGTGCATCATTGGTTTCTGTAAGTTATGAAGAGATTCGAATAACTTACAGAAACCAACAATTAGAGTACTTAATTTAATTACCTCCATAATAAAGAGATTCGAATCCAAAGTATTAGGAATTTTCTTTAGCAAGTGATTTGTATTCTTATTTGTAAGAACTTAGAATTGCGCCTTGATAATTTACTCCTTCGTATGGTTTTGTCTTTAGCTAAACCGTGTTTTTCTTTGTAAAGGCTTTCTTCCTTTTCTCCTATATATATCTGATGCAAGCTAGCATATATCAATATATACTTGCAGTGTTTTTGCATGTGCATGTGCTTTTGATCAATTAACATGAAGGGCGACGGAAGGTGCTTGAAACTCTTTCTTGCATTATCGATCCTTTTCCTACAAAACGTAAAAGGAGGAGAAGTTGGCCACAGCCACAGCCACAGCCTCAGAGATGCTAAAGTGACAGTGAGGTGCATAGAGAGGGAAAGGCAAGCACTACTTGCATTCAAACGTGGCCTGGTGGATGAGTTCAATCAACTCTCTTCTTGGGGTTCAGAAGCCCAAAAACAAGATTGTTGCAGATGGGAAGGAGTCTATTGTAGCAACCAAACTGGCCATGTGATTCAACTTAATCTTGGACATTCTTTCCCTGGTAAGATGATTCAATTTAATCTTGGATATTATCTTGGATATTCTTTCCAAGGTAAGATGATTAGTCCTAAACTGATTGAGTTGCATCATTTACAATATTTGGACCTTGCATCCATTGATTTCATAATTGGGACCCAACTTCCAAATTTCATTGGTTCTCTTACCAATCTAAGGTACCTCAATCTCAGTTCCTGTAATTTGGTTGGTCAAATTCCAAGTTCATTTGGAAACCTCACGCAATTGCAACATCTCGACCTCCGCTATAATCAGCTTCAACTAGAAAATCTCAATTGGCTCCCTGCTCCTTCTTCTTTAACATATTTAGACCTAAGCGGAGCCAATCTCAATACTGTTTTGAACCTTTCATTGCTTAATTTCAATGGGAGCCAATTTCCAGATTTCATTGGTTCTCTAACCAATCTAAGATACCTCAGTCTCAGTTCCTGTAATTTGGTTGGTCAAATTCCAAGTTTGTTTAGAAACCTCACGCAATTGCAACATCTCGACCTCAGCTATAATCAGCTTCAACTAGAAAATCTCAACTGGCTTCCTGCTCCTTCTTTAACGGATTTGGACCTCAGCAGAAACAATCTCAGTACTGTTTTGGACCTTGCCTTGATTAATTTCAATGGGAGCCAATTTCCAGATTTCATTGGTTCTCTAAACAATCTAAGATACCTTAGTCTCAGTTCCTGTAATTTGGTTGGTCAAATTCCAAGTTTGTTTAGAAACCTCACGCAATTGCAACATCTCGACCTCAGCTATAATCAGCTTCAAGCAGAAAATCTCAACTGGCTCCCTGCTCCTTCTTTAACGGATTTGGACCTCAGCGGAAACAATCTCAGTACTATTTTGGACCTTGCATTGATTAATTTCAATGGGAGCCAATTTCCAGATTT